>VYZW01034816.1:116497-132963 GCA_013401315.1 Balaeniceps rex | reverse complement strand
TGGCACGCATGCGCGGGGGGCGGCGCCCCGCGGGGCTCAGGTGAGGCGGCGCGCGCGGGGCCCGGTGCGCGGCGCGAAGGCGGGAGGGGGCGCCGGCTGCGCCGACCGTTACTCCACTGAGGTAATTAGAGAGGCCGCCCTAATTGCAGTCAGCTGAGCCGGGCACGCTGTGGCGAGCGTTCCGCCGCGCTGCGGCTAACCCCGGTCCACGCCCTGCCTCGCTCCGCGGGCACCTCCGTCGCTCCGGTGAAGGCCCCCGGTCGCAGCCCTGCCGCCGGCAGCCGGGGGAATAATGGCCGCTAAGCGGGGGGCCGGGTCAGCGCCAGGCGTCGGGAGCCCCGCTCCTCACGGCTAAGTAGGGACGATGCTTCAAACGGTGGCTGCCGCGAGGGAGCGGCACCGGCTTCGGGATGGGAGGCGCCTTGAAAGGGCCGTGTGTCGTGTAGGGTGACAGAGCTGCCCCTCAGGAGCCAGGTAAGACCTTAAAAAAAGGAATCATCAGTGAGGCCCTATCTGATTTACAGTAGCCAGAGGAGTCGGTCGCTTCTGTTATTATGCCAAACCCCAGCTCCCACTTGTTCAAACCTTCCTCTCCCCTTAAAATACTAATAACTACTTAACTCTGACCTGTGGTTTCTCGATTACACCCACCTGCAGGGCCCAGACCTGATGGATGAGGGAGATGTGACAAGAAGTAAAAAAATACTCCCTGTTGGCAGCGGGTATGGGGCTCATGAAAGGATGTGGGGAGGGTCGGGGCTGCTGCTTCCCAGGCTGGCACAGCATTTTGCAGTGGTACCATCTCTCCCAGGAAGCTGCGAAGCCTACTCCATAGCCCTGAAAACCACTGCTGAGCGCTGTGTAGGAGGGAAGAGCGCTGCTGTGGTTTAGGTTTGGTAGCGGTAAAAGAATTAGCGAGAGTAGCAGAAACAGGAAAAGGGGGAAGGGCAGTAGCCCTTTTGGTAGCGTTAGCTGCTTCCCAGGGACGTCAGGAATCTCTTGTGCCATGTAGCTTTGGCTCCCTCTTGCCCACTCTCAGACTTGTGTTCCTGCTGTTGCCCCCTTTTTTAAATCCTTTAGTCCGCAATCCTTTCTTGACCTGTGGTTTGTTTCCTCATCTGCTTTCTTTGCTGCAAATGCCTGCCCCAACAGTGTAGGGCACTTTGATTTGAGGTTCTGCAAAAAATCTATATGTCTTCACCCCCCTGAAATGTAATGTTGCATGCCAGTGTATTTGACCTGCTCTTGGTTATTGAACATACAACCCAGATTTGAGCTCCCTGTGCAGAGCAGGGATTGGGGCTTTCAGAGTCAAAGTTCACGATCAAATAAAAGGGGCAGCGTGGGCTGAGGAAGCCCCATGAGGGGGATCAGAACAAGGTTGCCAGTTTTCTTCCTTGCCCTGGCAACCCCTGCTGTGGGGGCATGGGAAGGGAGCGGAGCACTGTGCACTTTGTTCTGACCAGCCCCATGGGAGCTGTTACTAGCTGGCCCAGTTCAGAACAGGATTCAGGCTGTTCTGATCTCTGCTGGGACTGGAGGGCAAAGGGGGATAGCCAGGGGAGACCCTGGCCTTTGGGAGCACGGGCGCTGTTCCATCTCAGACCAACATGCTTGTGCAGTGCAGCTTCTTGAGAAAAATAGAGAGGATGTCAGGGGATGTGGTGCTGCTCTTGGTTAACTGTGCATGTGAAGGATGCCAGGTAGTAGAATTTCCTGCCTTGAAAAGGGCAAGAAGAAAAATGCTGGGGACCTTTTCTTGGAAGGTGAACGAACAAGACAGCAGTGACAGAGCGCTACTTCCAAATGTGGGATTTCAGCAGAGGGACAGCTGGGGGATGTTGGAAAACAGTGGGTGCTCTTGTCTAAAGGAGTACAGATGAGGAGTAAAGCCATCAACTGTTTCAACACCCACAAAGGCAAAGCCAGTACTAGTGTCCATCTGTGCGACAAGAGCAGGCCAGGGCCTTGACGACCTCCCTCTCCAGCATGTGAGGAGAGCATTTGGTCTCCCAGGCTGTTCTGCTGTTCCCTCTTCTTTGATGCAGTCTGTGCTTTTCTAACCTGGCTTCCGTACCCTGAGCCTGCAGCATGAGGTCCCCTCATGTTGAAATGGCTACTGAGGGATTGCAGGGGCCTTTCCTGACAAAGGTGCTCTGCATCCTCAGCTTCAGATGATGTCAGCGAGGGTTATTTCGCTCCCCCCAAATAAGAGCTATGCAGAGATTAAAAGCAAGTGTTAAGTCCCTCTTTCTCAGTGGACATCATGACTCTGCAGAGGGAGAGTTTAAAAAGAAATAAATAAATTGGGGACCAAGTGCAAATATCCTTGGACTCTGAAGGACTTCTGACATGATGAAACCAAAGCGCTTGTCCTCATGGCCCTGCTTGTGTCCCATCAGCATCGGTGGTGGCCTAGGGAAGAGACAGCTGCAGAGGAGAGTGACTCTTCCTAGCCTCGCTGCATGGTTTGGCTCCTGAATGCCCAGGGCACCCAGCATCGCACACTTTCTTCCCTGGGTGTTTAGCTCATGGAGCGTGACAGCTCCTCACGCTGCTCCCAGGGAGGGATCCAGCTGAGAGGCTGGCTGTGGCACTCAGCCCTGTTCCCACAAGGAACCCTGTTTCAGCTATCTACATCCCTCTCTTTGATCTGGCTTTTGACATGAAGAAACATGTCAGCCAGGTAAAGGGAAACAAACAGAATGCAGCAACAGCCCCACATCTCTGCTTGCACATGATCCGCTCCCTAGCACCCACCTGCCTCGCAGCCACAGATCCTTATCAGCCCTCTGATTTCCTTGCTGCCATCTCTGCTTCCCTTCACACTGATGTATAACTTCTAGGGGCAACTTTCTGCATCTTATTCCCTGCTCAGTAAGAGGTTGTGGCTCCCTTGCCCCCTCTCTCTGGCATTTCCCTTCTCTCTAGAGGGAAGTGTGTGCAGGAGATGCCCTCAGGTGTCCTCCTCATTGCGTGCGGTGCCAGGGACAGGCGATACAGATCTTCATTTCCTCCCTAAACTGCTGCAGTGTTTCAGCAAGCAGCTCTCTGCAGCTCACTCTGGGAGTAGCAGCAATACAGCAGTAGGTGACATTGTCCCTCCCTGGAAACCAGGTCTTTTTTTCTGCTAAGCAGCTTAGGACCTTTCAGGGTGAAAAGTACAATAGAAGTATGAGAATTTGCTAGGCCAGGAGCCGCAGGCACAGCAGAACAGTGTTACCCACCTCTGTTTTTTCTAGAGGACTAGATGTTCTAGACTTGCTGAGAAAGCAAACTTAACAAGTAAGAGTATTGTTGAGATGCAGCTAGCTCTGTGGTGGGGATAACCACTAGCACCAGCTGCAGAATAGTGTGGGAAGGGGAAAATCAAACAGAGGTGAACTCCTACTTTTATCAGCAGTTAGTTTTCCTGTGGTGTGGGCAGGCTTCTTGGGTTTGCAAAGCTGGGTGTTCCTGGGCAGTCTCTGAGCCGTCTGCTCTCGTTATTTTATAGGGCTTTCAGGCAGCAAACCAGGGCTGAAATCCTCTAGTAAGGGAGATGCTTGCCCAGTCTGGGGCCTGCAGACCCATGTGAGCTGTGCTGCTGTGAGATGGGCCCCAGTTTACAAGAGTTCTTGGCTTTACCCAGGCAGCAATGGCTCTCTGCTTCATCCGGACTCCTGCTGCGATGATTTCTTGGGAAGCTCGGCAGCCAGCGAATCAGCCCTTCTAGCCCTCTTTCTTCCCACAGCCAACAGGCAGATGGGCTGCCTTCCTGCTGTCCTACCTGCCTCCTCCCGTGGTGAGAGGTGACTCTTGGTGGCTTGTTGGTGCTGGTGACAGGGCTGGCACTAAGCAGGGCCAAGTGGAACAGCACTAGCCCTTCTCCACATACTTGGTGTTTTGCTAAGGCCTCCACATCATAATGGTTCTGTTTTGGGAACAGCCTGAACTGGGCATGACTTGATGCTTGTGAGAGTGCAGTTGCAATTGGGCCTCTTTTCTCCTTCCCCGAGGGAGGAAGGCCCTTGGAGCTAGGTGCTGCTCAAGGACCCTGCAAAGAGCAGGCCCTGCCCCACTAGGAAAACAAGCCAAGGGTGAGAAGAGAAAAAGAGGCATGGATAGGGCGCCGACACCTTGCTGACCTGTCTGCAACCCAACCAGTTGACTCTCAGATTAATGCTTTATCTTTTAGGTATCCTGCTATGTCCTGCAGGATCCTCTCAAGCAATGGGAGAGGAAGCAAAAGGAAAACAAAGGGTTTTTCCTGCTAGCTCTTGTCACAGGAAGCCCTGCACTGTCTGCGGGAACCACCGCTACTGAGTGCAGAGGCGCTGGGCTTTGAGACTATACAGAGCAACGTAGAAGTTCAAGCAGAGGAAATTCCTGTTCCCATTCTCCCTTCTCCTTGACTAGTTCAATGTAAGGCCACAATTAAAGATTAACTGCCTCCAAATAATACAGCAGAGCTAACACCCACCAGCATCTCCTCGTGCCTGAGATTAGACCTCCAGAGCAGCAGGGTATGGGCAGAGTTGACATGCAATAAACACCTGAGAAGCAGGACTCCAGACTGAGGTACTCACTGGTGGTAGCAGTGGCTTTAACTCTGCCCTTCTGAGAAGACACACTCAGCCCTCCCGGGCAAGTATCGTAATGCTACAACCACTGGGGTGCTAAGGGGCAGCTCTGCAGGGACTCAGCATGGCCAGCTGGTTTTGGCACGGTTTTACAGGGCCTTGTGCACTACAGGCTTGAACTCGGGCAGGGCAGCAGGGACAGCCTTGTGTAATACAGCCTGGCAGATCCATGTGTGGGTTATTAACTTTCTTTGGGGTACTGGGGGCAGGGTGGTGACATGATCAGAGCCATCAGCCTCTGCCTAGAAATCATGCCACAAAAAAATAAAAAAGTTCTCTTTGGGGAACCTTGGCTTTGTGCCTTTTTTTTTTTTTTAAAAAAAATAAAATACAGATTCTGGGCTATGGCAGTTGGACAAGAGCAGGATGGGAGTGAGGGAAACTGACAGAATTGGGCTTTTACTCTTCGCTGTCTGCTTAATCAGCTTTGGTGTTATGCTGTAATCTCAGGTGGTCTCCCCAGCAGACTGCCTGCATAAGGGAAGTTCTAATGCTTGTGCTGGGGTAATTGTGAAATGGAAACGTCACCATAGCAGGCTGTTGGAGACGCTTCTGTTCCTGCATTAAAGAGCACCTCTGCTCTGATCAGCATCAACCCCTACCAAAGCAGTGCAAGTAGGGTCCATGTATCTTGGCTGGTGAGGAACAAAGTGGTTTAACTAGAGTCCTTTCCATTCACACCCAATCTTCCAGCCTAGCTTTTTGTGTAGCAACCTCCCTCTGGGTTTGAAAAGTACCCGTGGAAAGCTTGGGAGGAAGATGCTGCAAGTGACAGGAGAGAGTTGTATTTACCAGCTTTGCAGAAGGGGCACTGCAAGACTTATACCCATGAAAATCATGTTTGAATTAATGTCTCTGGGATAGACTCACCTTGTTCAGGCTTAACCCCTGCTTCCTTCCTGTTCTTGCTTCTGTTGAATATTTTTAACTTACCGCTTCAGGGGCATCCTGCACGCACTCTTTCCTAGCCTCCTCCTGCCCTTCCTGCCTTGCTGCCCCACCAGCATGGGGGACGCGAACACATCTTGCAGCTGGCATCTTCCACTGACTCCCACCTTCTGCACTGCTGTCTTGCAGCTTGGTTGGGACACAACTTCCCAGGCTCATGCACAGCTTTGGCTTGTCAGAGATCAACGATAACTCATTGCAGGTTTCTGACTTGGTCCGGATCAGCATCATGTGCAGATCCAGTATGGAGAACCCCAAATGCTGTATTTACAGCAGCAGTTGAGCTCAGTCTCTCATGGGAGCTTTCCCAGCCTCTCTAGTTCCTCTCCTTTCTGGGAGTGTGTTCAGCAGGAACTGGATGCCTGCTCCAGCAGGTTCCTTCCCCGTAGATTTGGGTTTTTATTGCTTTCTATGGGTGGACTGAAGTCAGCTCAGTTCTGCTGATGGAAAACGGGCATAGGAGGACCGTCTCAGCCCCCGGTGCTGCCTAGTGCCAAGGCAAGGAGTAATTAAACCAAATTCGGCCCTAAGAATTGCTCCCCATCTCCTAGCCGAGCTGAGCTCCAGCCTGGCTTAGGACATTTTTTCCTACCTGCTTCCACAAGTTGCTTTCTCCCCCTGCACACCCCGCCACGTCCCCGTGTTTCGGCACAGAGGCATTTTCTGCTAGATCCACTTGGATATAAACAGCACAAAGGAAGCAATAAGGAAACTCCTCCCTATCCCTTGCTCTAACCACTTCAGACGTGCTGCCAGCTTGCTGCAGGGTGCAAATTATCACAAACTTGGGGAGCTCACTTACCTGGAGAGGCTTCAGCTCTGGTGCATCAGCAGCTGCCAGGGAGCAGGTGCCCGTTTCAATGCAACAGCCATGCTGCAGATTACAGCTGCTCCAGAGTGCCTGTCCATGTGGTTGCTTTTGGTCTTCACCAGTCAGGTGGGCTGGTTATCTATTAAATAGGGAGAGTGCGCGCGCGGGAGAGAGAGGGTGAACACAGAGGAAATCAGGCAGTTTCCTGTTTGTTTATCGTGAACAAAAGCTTGTTTGGCTGGTCTGAATGTTGCTAGTGGGCTGGCCCAGCTGCTGCGGGTTGTGCAGAGCTGAGCTTTTCCACTAGCGCAAAAGGAAGGAGAAGTAAGGCAAAGTCTCCCAGGAAGGGACAAAAACCGAAACCAAACCTCTCTGGGGGCGTGCAGCCAAAGCAGAGCGGTGGGCAGGGAGGTTTCACCTTGGCTTGTAGGGTTCTGATGTGTGAAGGTGGCAACCATCTGCTGCTCTTTGGTCTCAAGTGGGAGATGCATTCTGGCTGTAGAGGGCTGCAGTGCCCCTCATACAGGGCCCTTTAGTGGCCCCAGCAGGTCTTATGTTGCCCATTACCAGCAGACTTTGCCCAAAACCTGATCCCTGTAGTTTAGTTTTTGGGCTGTATTCAGAGAAATGCAAGTGCTGAGTCCGTGCTGCCATTACTCTAATTGGTCTGGGGCCACAAAACTGCAGGGCTTCAGATTAAAATCTGCCAAGCTTTTACCCACACTGGGCCCTCCAGTATGGATTCATCATACCAACGGTCTAGGCCCGAAGACTCAGTGCTGGTTTCTAATGTCAAGCTAAACCAGCTTGCACCTCTGAAAGTCATGCCTAGACATTTCTGTTGTTCCTGTCCTAGTGATAAACTAGGGACAGCCTTTGGTGGGTGGGAAAGGGATAGGAGCGCTCAAAGGGCTGCAGGGAGACAGGCTGCAAAGCCAAGCCACCCTGCAACCAGGGTGAGAAAGGGAGACAGGCATTTACACCTTTCAGTGCACTACCTTAGGCTAGGGGGGTTAACACTTGGAGCTGGGACCAGAGATGCTCAACACAGAGTGAAATGGGCATCAGAGATTTACTGGGACAGCTGGCAGGGGGACTAACCCTGTCTGCCCGGGAGGTACTGCCTGTCAGACAGCTTTCGTGCCAGCTTGTGCTTTTTCTTCCTTGCCCGGAGACCGTGCTATTGTGTTTGCCCTCGACCACGTCCGCTCCTTTCGTCCTCTGCCCGGGGCAGGGTGACCTCCCCGCTCAGCTGTCCCCACGGGAGGCTGGGGGCACCCGTTGGTCCCCGCTGCCCTCCCGGCGCAGAGAGCAGAATTGCTGCTGCCATCTGGTGGGAGAGCAGCCAGGCCGCCGGCCTCCGCCGCTTGTGTTCATCTTGCCTCAGAAGAAGGTGACCTCTTCGCAAGCGTCCTTCCTGGCTAACGCGGTCCGTCTCGGTTAGCAGCAAAGCTACAGCCTCCATCCATCGCTCACCCACAGAACGCCCCCGGGCCCAAAATTTGTTGTTAAGTGTAACAATTTGTTAGAAAATGGAAAGATCCAGGAGTACCTGGTGTGATGCTGGTATGAGTCAGCTCTGGGGAAGGAGAGCCTGACAGAAGGGCATGTATTTCTGACTAGTGAGCACCCGGGCAGAGGTCTGGGGCAGAGCCTTTCTCTGAGTAAATTTTTGGGCCATTTTTGCTGGGTTGCTTAAGGAAGTGCGAGCTTTCCCCAGTCCAGTAACACATCCAACCTTGCTGGGGAAGCACTGGTTTTATGCAATCACGCTGTCTTTCCTCCAGAGAAAAACAATTTCAAACTAATTTGATGGGGGATTAGAAGTTGTCAAATACACTAAATTCAAAGTGTTTTGTGCAAATAGGTGGCAAAAATGGAGAAAAAATGACCACAGAAAGCATTCCGCTCCCCAAAGCAAAAGTTTTCGCAGGGCTGCAATCCCTAATAAGCAGCAGAAAGCCCACACAACAGAACTGGCATAACTGCCCAAGGCAGGAGATTCTTCAGTCAGTCAGACTTGTGCCATTCATTCCAGACAGTGGGAATCCAGACGTGACAGCCAGACTGCGGGCCCACCGCCTTTTCTGTCCACAGGAACAAACCTGAGGTTTCTTCACCTCCCCTCAAATGGCATCATCCAGCTGCCTCCCACCCACGGTCACGGCTCACCTCAGGCTGAAGCATCTTACCCAAAAGGCATGGTGCATGGTGGTCACGGAGCACGATGTCACAGGCAGCGGTTGCTCCTCCAGGCATGGTCACAAGGCAGCCCCTCTCTAAGGATGAGATGAAGGGGGAAGATCTGCTGTTCCCGGAGCATCTCCAGCACCTTCATACACATGGGAGTTGCACAGAGCAGGCAGCCCTTGCAAGAGCTTTGCCCTGCAGCTGGGAGCCAGCCCCCCCGTAGGCCAGCAGAGCAGCGGGTGACAGTCACAGGACACCAGGCTGATGGAGTGGTTTACACAGGCAGAGCAGGACCTGCACAACAAAAGTCCTCTCTCTGCCCTCAGTACAAAGCCACGTGCCTTGACCCTCTCTCTTGTTTCTCCACCCCAGGTTGCGCTCCACTTCCACGAGCAAGTTTTTGTTGCTGGATTATTAAGAGCAACAGGGTTAGAAACGCCAAACAGAGAGGGTGGGGACACCTTGTTTGTTCGAGCAGCCAGGGCGGCCTGCCTTCATGTTACCCAAGCCCGAAGCTCTTTCTATTGCCCTGACAAGTATAGCCCTGAGAGCGAGTGCTCACACCCTGCTAACAACTCCCCAGCACTGCGAGGGAAGGGCCAGCTTCCCAGGAAGCGGAGCTCAGCCTTCGACTCTTCAGTCCAGCCTCGGCCAGGAATGCCAGGCAGGCCAGTCCTTGACTCCACAATCTTGACTTCTTGTTTTGTTTTTACATCAAGGAGTCTGCCAGCACCTGAGAAGTTTGGCAGAGGATGCCAGGCAGTGCTCGCTCACTGCTGCGCAGCTCTCGGAGCAGCATCCATCCTGCAAGCAGAGGGCTGTTTCCTCACCCAGTATCCCTGTGCAGCCCACACAAAACCACGTCCTGATTTTAGGGTCACTGTTCCCATCTGGAGCCAGACAGCTCGATGGTCCACATGGTCTACAAGGCCAAAGAGCAGCTATAAACACAATATAAACAAGGGGTTCAGCTAGCGCACACCCAGACAGCTACAGGTTCAAGAGCAGCTTTGAAGTCTGATGAGCTCATGGCGGCTTTAGGGATTAAGTGAGGCAGAGCGAGGGTGAAGGAGCAGTTAACAGCCAGGGAACATTTGTAAAAAGAATTACACCCAAAAGCAAAGGAAATGGTGATTAATCAGACCCAGGGGCCACCATTAGAGCCTCAGACACCTCCTCCAGCGAGGCTAACAGCAAAAGCAGCAGGAAACACTCCACACTCCACTGAAAACGCAGAACTGGAGGGAGAGGTAATGCAGAGCCACAGAAGCCAAGAAGGCATTTCAGACACACTGTTTTGAGCCCAACACCTGGTGCATGAAACCGAGAGAAACGCAGGAAGTGCTAAGGGGGCTTTAAAAGGAGCCTTGGGAGAAAAGTAGAAGCTTCCTTACAAGTGTCTGAAGCGGTAAACCAGAAGAATAAAGAACAAGAGCACTGGAGTGGGAAGAGGTCTGGAAGTTATTTGGGAGTTATGGACCTGACTGCTCAGCTGCTTAAAATATTTTGCAAGCTCAGGCACCTCATCACTGCAAGAGCATACCCGGCCCAGCAGAAAAAGCAGGCAAGCCTTTCCATTTCGCCAGAGGCGAGGGCAACAACCCAAAGCCGCTGTAGGATGGCAAAACGAGCCCACCATTCACAGCAGCTTTCCCGAGGGCTCGACGTCCTCAGGGTAGTGATGACACCCACCTAAGACTGCATTGCTCAGGGATAACAGACATCGCACCAGCACCCTATTTGCAGGATGGGGGTAATGGTGTGCCAGGCTAGTACCATGCCTTCTGACGGCTGCCTACAGGTTTGCAGTTCACTGTAGGCTGTATCTGGTACAATACACCCCTGTTTTCTTTCCAACAGCATAGCGCTGCATCAAAAGAGCACCCCACAAAATGTACGTACATGCAGTAAACGACAGCCTGAACTGCACACAGGAAGCAATTAAAAGCCCTCACAATAACCTCAAGATACTCAGCCTTACCTTGTTGCAGAAATTCAGCCTAAGAGTCATATTTCATTAAGTTGTCAGGAGCAAGACCTATTTGCCTGTGCTAAGTTACTTTTATCCAAATAATCTAGCACAAGCACGAGGTGTCTTGCTCCACTGACCCAACCTTCATTCTTCTGAGATATCAAAAAAAACCGCCACACTACTACACTTGGGACTGTGACATTTATTGAAGGCTGGTTATACAGTCTCACCCATCACATCCTCCTCACAATTCAGGTTCCCTAAATAAAAAGAGCATCGATGTAACAGAGAATTCTGCCCACCTCCGACTGCCTGAGCCACGGAGCACCGAGTCATCCCCTCTGTCCCAGGTGCCACCTGGAATAGGCCAACTGCCACTTTTACTGACCTTGGTGAAAAAAACCAATGCTGCACAACAGGGCAAGCGGCAGCAAACAGATCAGTGTGTAGCGGCAGGGGGAGAAGTGGAGATGCCCCATTTCCAGCATGTGCATGAGAAGTATTTCCTGCCGAGGAAGTATCTTCTCCATGCCTGAAATCCATCTACTAAAAGTGAATCTCTGCTGTTCTCACCCCCAGCCACAATCACACTCGATCTGTGCTTCCAGCTATCAGTGCTATCATTCACACAGGCACAGCAGAGCCACTGTCCTAACAGCCGAGACGTCCTCTTTCTCTCAGCTGACACCTGAAAAAAGACTGGCTTGACTGAAGAGTGAGCCCTGAGTGTCCCTGTTCCATAGTCCAGGACCCTCAAGTCTGTAACGACCCTGGCTCAGCCAGCCTAAAGGCACTGAAGCATCGCTGTGAAACCGGACTGATACAGCACTCTTGTGGCCAGGGAGTCACCTGGGCTACCTGTTCATCCCAGGAGTGAGCAGATGAAAACTCTGCTCCTGTTGCTCAAACTGCCTGGAAAGGGGCAATTCTCAAACCTAGCTTAATGGTCAGTGGAGCCACTGCTCTGACCGTACATGGGAGGAATGCAGGTTTGTTGTCAAGAGCGTTCAGTTTTATTTGATTAAGAATTCGAAATGGGTTGAATTTTAATTTCCTCTGCTTTTACCAATGAGGAAATTGCAAAGATTCTTTTGGAAAGGGCTGATCTGGTAGGTAGAGGTGACCAGGCTAGCTATGGCTGTGGAGCCAGGTTCACTGCGGCAGCTGGAGGAGCACAGACTGTCCGGAGGGCAGATAGGTGATATTGCGGGACCGTGAGAGCTGGTAGGCGATGTCTTCAGCTGCCTCCAGCTTGCGCAGCTCAATCAAGCCATCACCTGCAGTGGCCAGCGAGTTGGCAATCAGCTCAGCTGCTTTCGAGTCTCCCTCAGCAGAGATGACAGCAGCTTTCTTCTGCTGTTCAGCCTGAAAGTAAACAGGTGAGAAGGGGGAATAATCAACAGAGAAAAGAAGAGCAAAAGAGAAGGAAGATGCTATTGTCACATTTAAAATACAAATTCCCACTTCACCACCCTACTGTTCTTTTCACTGGTAGAAGAGCTAAGATCGATGGTGATTTTATTTTAAAACTGTGTTCTGTTAGACTGTTTTTCTGCCTACTGTGGAAAAAAGGTTTAAAAATCATCTTGAAATTGCCTTATCAGTCTTAACCTCATGAAACATTAACCCACCTAAGGGCAATCCTGGTGGAAAATTGTCTATGAAAGATTCAAGAACTTCAGTGGAGTTAAAACCAGGTCAGTGTTGTTTAATCATCCTGGCTGATTACTTGCATCTTACTGCATCCACTGGGTTAATTTTGGGTGTAGTGTGTTCTCAGCTGTACCAGGGTACTTTAACACAAAATTGTTTCTGTGGATGCTCACTGAGATCCTGGGTTGATCTAAGATTATGTGGTCTTGCATGCAGTCAGTAACATTCCTGGGACACAGGCCCCTACGCCCATGATATCAAACACCATGGAAAGCTTCGACTACCCTCTCAAAATTCACAAAGAGCAGGATCACTTGCGTTGCAAATCTCAACCTCGAACCCCATTTCTAACTGACACCTCCCGAGTGCTGCTTCCTCCCTCCTCCTCCATGCAGACGTTTCTGTTCAGCACTCCAGTAAGACTGTGACATGGTATTGGAAGAAAAAAAGACCCACAAAACCAACCTTAGGCTTTATCTGTCAAACAATCATATGCCAGAGCTGAGAACCATGTCAGCACTGCAACCCTAAGTGACTTCATCATTCAACCTGCCCAGTATCCTGGACAGGTGAGCAAGATGGTCACTGCAAGCTGGAGTGGGAAGGAGATACCAGTAACCATTTCCAAGTTTCTCAGAACAACAAGGTACCTTTTCCACAATGAATCGGGCTCTCTCTGCTTCTTGCTGGGCCACTTGCTTCATTTCCACCGCCTCCGTGAACTCCTTGCCAAAGGTCAGATGGGTCTGCAGGGCAGAAATCAAGCAAAGTCCACAACACTGACGCTTTACAGCAGCACTGCTGTGACCCACGCAGCTCCTGGGGGGAGGCAGCCTGCCTGCATCAGTGAAACTGGAATGGAGATGGAAAGCCAGTATCCCTAAAAGAACAGAAACTGGGACACGCGAGCCTCCCCATCCAGTTTTGAAGTCTCGGGAGACACCACAAGCACAACTCCAGTCCAGCAGACCAGTAACACCAGTACCTTCAGAGACACACCACGCTCCCCTGCCACCACCGCTTGCTCGAGCAGCCGGCAGAGGCAGCCTGCTTGCCCAGCGCTCCCCTCCCAAGGCAGGGAAGCCTGCCATCTGCCAAGCCATCCTACACCTTTCATGCTCTGTTATGCACTGGTGTGCTCAGCCCGGGCTGTTTGGACAGCTGCAGGCTCCTGGGATGGGACAGGGGAAAGGTGAATTTCCTTCAGTAGCGTGCTCAGTGGAAAGCACCAGAAACAGAGAGTCAAAACCTCACATTTTGCAGAAACAAAGTCACCTTCCTGCAAAGACTTCCTATATGTTCAAAGCCAAGTGAAAGAGCTCATTTCCCTTTCCTCTAAGCAGGCTTTCGAGGGAGGTCCCAAAAGAGAGGGAGGGGTGCATGTCCAAGCCAGATTACAACAGATTTAATTTACAAAGCTTATAGGGAGGTAGGAGGGAAGAGCTCCCTCCTTGAATAGTCTTAGAAGACTACACAGCCAGGAGAATCACTAATACTTCATAGAAAAAAAGATGCTACGAGAAGTGTACATTTGCACTAACTCCTCATGCCTAGCACTTTCTCTCCCTGTCTCGGGGTGCTTATGGAACAGCTGCCTTCTCCAAAACAACGTGCGGCCTGATCCACCACCCACAGAAGCAATTTGCTCTTCGTTTTAACTATAAGCCCTGCAACAGTGAAGTCTCTCAATAAGCCAGCACAGTGGAGCCTTCAAGGGCTTGCTCAAGGTCACCAAAGGCCAGCGACAAAACCACAGGTACTGACTTGAGCGGCAACCACTACGTACCACGCAACTGCAGACAGACAAACATATTCCACATGTCCAAACTTCCAGCCCACCCTTCTCTGGCCATCCACTGATTCTCTTCTCCGCTGCTCTTATTTGGGCACACTCCAAAGAGAAAAACCGAAAAAGGGAGATCTCTTACCAAGGACACATCATCCAGAATGAGCCCAAAGGTTGCCGCTCTCTCTGTGAGGTCTTCGCTCACTTGCCTTGAGACCAGCTCTCTCTGAGTGATCAATTCTCCAGCATCAAAGCGAGCCTGAAATCAGGATGGACAACAGTGAGAAGAAAGCTCCCAGAAGCGATAGATGCTGCATGCCCTGCCCATCTTTGCACCCGTGAGCCCCAGAGTTAATCCAATTCTCCCAAAACTGCCCAGGCATTTGAAGTAAGAGAAAGACTGAATGCCTGGGAATTTAAGTGTAAGCTGGAGAGGAGGGAGGTCATCCAGTTGAGCAGCACTTAACGTAAAAGCTGGTTGGTGATTATTTGGCAGTCCCCTGGGAATGCTTCCAAAACCAGACATCTTCGGTAAGCTGAAATCTAAGATTACACAAGAAGTGAAAATCCCAGTCTCTTGTCTGCAGCTCCTAGCCTGAAGAGCAGAGCTAACAGCTGAGAGCAGGTAACAAAGAAACCGCTTTCCATCCAGAAATCATCCAACATGAATCAAGTCAGGCCAAGCAGTCAGAATGATCAAGACACAAACAATTAGTGTAGCTACAATTAACTTTTCTGGATGGCCCATGAGAGCCTGGGGGGTGGAAAGAGAAGCTTTATTCTGGAACACGACATATTCCACACTCCAGCAGGTCCCTCACTGCTAGAAAGAGGAAAGAAAGATGACCGGCAGAGCCCAGCAGCTCTCACGCTGTCCTTACCACAACAGACTTGAGGATTTCGGTTGTGATTGAGGGCAGGACACGCTCATCGTAGTCCTCTCCAATACTGGTGAAAATCCGCGGTAACTGGGCAGTCACTGGTCTAAACAGGATACGCAACGTGATGTTCACGTTCTGTAGATCTGTGGGAAGAGAGTCACAAGTTTAGGGGCAAACCAGAGGGACAGGAGATATCCTAAAGTTGTCCTCTCCAGGGTAACTAAATGAGACAGAATAAACATTCAAACTCCTTTTTGCCAGCAAAGACGAGTTATTTTTACTACCCCTTTCACCTTGGCATCCAAATGCTCCTTACAGATAAGATTTAAGCTTCAGTTTGTTTGCGATGCAGGGAATTACTTGCCCTACTGTAAAGACAGAGACTTTATGATTAAAAGGCCAACTTACAGGACTGAAGGAAGGGTCCCTTAATCTGTTCTGTAACTAAAAAGACAGATCAAACCATTCCTGACTCCATGCCAAACTGGACTCAGCACATGTGGGATCTCCATGTCCAGAGGAGGAAACTCCCACCCAAATACTCATTTTGTGGAAGTTAAAGATCATAAAAGTCTTGACTGTGGTGGAGCTTTTTCTCCTACCCACCCAGCTGCTAACTGAGCAGCATCAGCACACGCCACAGCCCATCATCACCTCGCTCTCTTACAGCTGCGGGGTCCAAACACTCACCTTTGCTGCCAGTGATCACAGGAATGTTACGGGGGCGAGAGCGGCAGTCAAAGATGATGGGTTTCTGTACCCAGGGGATGAGGAAGTGGGTGCCTTCTCCTACCACTGTGTCCTGGACCCCGCGGAACCGGTCAAAGATGACAGCTCTGTGACCCGCATCAACTAGAGAAGAAAACAGCACGTCAAGCACGGTTTCACCATCGCCATCCGTTGTACCTGCACACCACCAAAACCTTCTCCACGGCAATGGTCTATCGGGGATAGTTAAAGCCTTTTGCTACAGGAGACCTGTGAAATTAATTGGATCGTTGGGAGCAACAAGGCAAAGAGAAGATGCAGCCGTGAATCCTGGCCCCCCAGTCTGCTCACAAGGGCAGCAGCTAATTGACAGCTTTCTAGAGAAGGGACCTTGCAATCCCCTTGCCTGTGCAATGCACGAGGTATAGAACGGCCAGTGGGGCTTCATGCCGATTTTCCCCTGATGCCATTAGCAATAGAAGCACAGAGCAGCCAAGATACTGACAAAAAAAAGATAAAAAGTGAACTGGAAGCGCTCAGCTTCTCCACTCACCATTGTAAAGGGCAGAATTGACCACTCCACCTGCAACAGCCAGCCCCAAGCCAAGCTTCCCAATGCTTTCAAACACCTTCGCAGCCATTTCACACGTCCAGTTCCAGCCCCTTTAAAAGGTCCCTCCTGCAAAACCCCACGAGCTGGTTTAACCCGTGTGGAGCAAGGCCAGTGCTCCTGTGTGCAGGCACCTGCGGGGCCGAGGAGTAACCCCCCTCCAAAAACCCAACCCGCAGCGGCGGCGTTCCCCCCAGCAACTCCTTCTCTCCCCCTCAACGGCCTCCCCCGCCCGCACATCCCACGCGTCTCCTCCCTGGGCTCCGAGCCTGGGGCCCCGCACCA
>VYZW01034816.1:86211-116468 GCA_013401315.1 Balaeniceps rex | reverse complement strand
CTGCCCCCAGTCCCGCTGTACTGCCCCGGCTCCTCGCTGCAGGCCCTCCGTACACCGAGCCCGGCCCAGCCGCGGCCCGCATGCCCCCCCGCCAGGCCTCCCTCTCCCCGCTCCCTCCTAGGCCTCTCGCCCCCGGGACAGGCGTCCCGCGAACCAAGGCTCCGCTCCTGCCGGCAGGCCGCGGCTCGGGCTCGGGCTCGGGCTCGGGCTCGGGCTCGGCCCCGGCCCCGGGACCTACCGTACCCTCCCGCCCCGCTCCCCTCCCGCAGCGCCCCTGACCTCCACATGAATCCACGGCCAGCCGCTCCAGCGCGCCTGCGCGCCGCTCCAAGACGCCAGCTCCTCATTGGCCCGCGCCTCTCCGCGGCATTCTGGGACTTGTAGTTCAAGTTGTCCCTTCCCGCTGCGGGGCGGCTTACAGCTCCCGGCGAGCCCCGCGGCGGCCCGCTCGCTGAGCAAGGCCGCTTTCCATTGGCTACGGCTGCCCGCGGGGACTCTTGGGAGCTGTAGTCCCGGCGGAGGGAGGCAAGGTGGGGGCTGCCGCGGGGCGCCCTGGGCCGGGGGGCGCAGGGGCTTGCGAGGGGCCGGGGGCGCTGCCTGAGCCCCAGGGAGGGCGGGCCAGCCTCTGCCCACTGCTCGCTTGTAACGGGAGAAAGCGGGCCCGGGACTGGCCTTTCCCGGTACTGCCTGGGCAGCGGGGCCAGGGCGGGGCCGGGGGCAGGGGGACTGCGGCGGGGAAATGGTTCCTGGGGACGCGGCGGCCAAGGAGGGACCCAGACCGCCGGCCACATCCCCCGCCTGCCTGACACGCTGCCCCCGGGCCAGGCAGACACCCGCGGTGCGCTTTGTCCCCCTTGGCGTGAGAAACCGGACAGAGCCCGGCGCAGCCCCCGTCCCGCCGCGGGGCGCGGGTGCTCCGGAGGACAAAGGCCCCTTATCCCCTCGCCATGAGCCCCCCCCTTTGGCCCAGCAACCCCGCAAGCAGGAGAGCTGGTGCCGCTAGAGGGAAGCAGCACTCTCCCATCGGCTCCAGAAATCCCGATTAAAAGGGGGGAAGAGACGGGAGAAAAAGAAAAAAAAAAAAAAAACCAAAACCCGCTGTCCAGGGGAGACCCCAGAGGAGCCGCCTTCCCCCGAGGCAGCCCCGTCCTGTCCCCGCCGTGCACCCTCCCTGGGTTTTCCCTCGGATGTGACACCGCTGGGCACAGGGGACTTCGCTACCCCCAGGCCATGTCCTCCCCGACAGCATCTCAGGGTGACACTGGTGCTGAACCCCCGCCTCAGGGCCCAGCAGATCCCAGGAGCAATCGGGGAGCATCATGTCCCCTCTGCGAGCTCAGAGGGCCCCCTCCCCTCCGCTCTGCTCCAGATGGGGAAACTGAGGCACGGAGCTGCTCAGCAGCCCAGCGATGGAGGATCCTGTGCCGCAACCTCCCAGCTCCCTGTTCTGCCCTTTGAGTGGGGTGACAGACGGGGACCCTAAAAGTGAGGGCGGGTCCCAGCTGATGTCCCCGATCCCCAGCTCTCGCCTGTGTGTGCCTCCAACCCCATTTGCGCAGCCCCGGGGCGGCCGCGCTGGGGCAGCTCCTGCCTGGGAAGGTCACCCCCCCCCAGGTCCCCTGTGGCATCCCGGGGTCCCCTGGGTCCCGGCACAGCTGTGCAGACAGATGTGCTGTGGAAGCCCCGTCCTATGTCTGGCAACGCTCCTTCTGAGGCCACAAAAGCTCTTTTGTGCCTCGGCAGCGCTGGGAAGCGGATGGGACCAGGACGAGGCCAAGGTGTTCAGCGGCGGCCAGACCTGCCAGGGACCCCCCTGAAGCCCAGCTGACACAGGGGTGCCCCAGGGAGCCATGGCCAAGCCCTAAAAGTTGCCCTGAGCAGGACCTGGCCCTCCTTGTGATCGTTGCTCCCAAAACCCCAAGTCACTGCAAACTGATTTGGGGGCCAGATCCTGGCAACCCCCAACTGCAGCAAGCGGGAAGTGTAAAGCTGAATTTTGGGTGCTCCCACGCCTGCCCTCGGCCATGTGTGTCCCTCCAGGGATAAACCCTGGGAGCATCTGCCTCCAGCCGGGCCGGCAGGATCAGCCCCCACGGCCCAACGCCGTCCCAGTACATCCCCTGCCAGCCGCTGGGCTTTCCCCCAAGGATGACTTCGTCCCAGGAGGCTTCTATCTACTTGCATCTAATCCAATAACAACATCCTAATTGGTGACAAAGCCGCAGCTATAAACACCGAGAGATTTATTCCCTTTTGACGTGAGATTCATGCAGGGCACAATTCAATCATTAAACTCGGGATTTATGGAGCCGGGGGCCGGGGCTTTGCACCCCCCTGCCCGGGATTGCCCCGCGCTTTGCATTTCATAGCAGCCATTGCGGGCGCGTTTGCTGCTGGGTTTGTGCAGCCGCCTTCCCTTTTCCTCGCCGTGTAAAATGAGTGTTTCGTATTCAGGCAAAAAAGGGAAAAAGGCTCGTGGCAATGGGCATTTTTGGTCCAGGGCCCAGGTTTTAGGGTGGGAGCCCCAGGAGCCGCCGGCTTGGAGCCGGTGACACCCGCACGGCAAAACTGGAGGAAAATGGGTCCTTTGTGCAGGGAATATCTGATGGGTGATTCAGCCAGGGCTGACGCCGGCAGTATGGGCTGACACGCTGCTTGGTGGTATGGGGGAACCCAGCATGTCTCCCTGCCGCCCACCGAGACCATCCCTGCCTTTGTGGGCTGGGGGACGCGGCGCAAAGCCTTGGTGGCTGGTGACTCGCCAGGTTTGGGATGGAGACGGGGGCTGAACAGCCCCGGAGCAGCCAGGCGCATCCTGTGCCCTGGGGAATGAGACGAAGGTGGCCGTGGAGGTGCACCCCGAAACAACAAGAAGCTGAGACCCCGCTGTCGGCTGATGGTGACGAGCTGTGCCCCTCGCTTGAGTCTTTTAACGAAGCTGCTGCCGTCCACCCCGTTTCAGGGGGACATTCCTCCACAGGGCAAAGAAACGGCGGCTTCAAGAAGCGCCTCATTGTCCTCGGACGGCGCGGCCAGCGCTGAGCAGCCTGGCCCAGCTCCGGCCACCGTGGCACGGGAACAAAAAGCCTCCTCTTCTCTAGCCCTCCGCAACCGGGCGTCCCCGGCTGGCGCTGCCCCCAAAAAATTTATGGCATGAAGTTTGCAAACTGTGGAGAATTGGAGCACTCGGCAGCCGGTGACCCCAGGAACGTGGGGCCATGAAGGCAGGCGTTGATCTGCAGGGATGCGGTGGCAGAGCCACCCCAGAAGAGAATGGCTTTTGGCAGAAATGAGGTTTTCCAACCCAAACCATGGGTTTGGTTCACATACGGCGGGATGGGGTTGATGCTGCCACCCTGTTCCCACCTGCCCGGCCCCGCACAGGGGTTCCAGCACGAGCCCCGACAGCTCCAGCCCCACGCCCGGCACATAACCCAGTTAGTCTCAATAAGCATTTAAATTAAATTAGTTAAACTACATTAAACTCCTGCGAGGACAGGGTTCAGAGTGGAAACGGCCTTAATGTGATTTCAGCTGACTTCCCTGCCACGATTTGCAAGTCAGAGAAATCGAATTAAGGCTGTTTTCGTTCTGAACTCTGTCCACGCAGGCCCGTAATGCAGTTTAATTAATCTGCTTTAAAATTGAGCCTGTCTTTCATTCAGGCAACTTCACCTGACTCACCCCAGAGAAGCAAAAACCTCCCGGGCGGGCGGCAGGCTGGGCTGGGACCCCCGGGCAGGCACGGGGCTCGGCTGTGGGCTTGGGGATGGAAAGTCCTAGAGGGTTTAGAGAAACCTGGGATTATCTGTAATCCCATCAGGGAATAATCTGGGGTCGAGCTCCGTGCAGCAGCAAGCTGCAGCCGCCCGTGCTGTGCTCCCCAGCGTCCGGTGAGCCGGAGCATCCCGGCTCTCTGCCGCCCGGGGTCCCAACAGCGCCGCAGGCGCCGGGACCAGGGTTTCTCGGCTCTCCTCGATGGTTATCGCCGCTTAACAAAGTTTCCTCCTCGGTGGAAGCAAGCAGCCAGCTGAAACCGGCTGCATTAAGCCGTGCGCCGCTCCCAGGAAGGCTGTAATGGCTGGTAATTGCCGGCCAGCAGCTCCAAGGAGGCTGGGGCTGGGCCAGGGAAGACCTTGGCCCCCCAAAACCCACAGCCCCTTTATCTTCCCCGCATCCTCCAGCTGCTCCCCGTCCCCATCCCCTTCCTCTGGCTTCCACCAAATTTGCGAAGTAAATGGGCTGCTCCGGTCTCCGGCACCAAAACACGTCCCGGGGGGGATATGGAGGCTACCCCGGCGTGCGGGGGTACCTCGCGTGCTGCGAGGGGGGTCTCTCCCTTCACTCCCAACTCCCATTTTCTCTGCAAAGGTAAAATGGCATCTCCATAAAGGAGCTCCAATTAAAAGGGAGTTAATGACTTAATGAATCATAACAATCTGCTTGCATTAGCACATGAACCGCTGACCCTCTCTGGTTGTGGCTACCAGCTTTTTAATTGCGTACCTTTTTATTTCCTTCCCAGCAAATTGGCTGCTCGTTAAGTGTGTTGGGGGGGCGTGAGCAGGCTCTGGAGGGGGGGGGCAGGTAAAGCCCAGCCTGGAGAGGGTGAGCCCCCCTGCACCCCATCCCGCACCAGCACTGACCTGAAGCCTGAGCCCCAGCACTCCAAGGACCCGCGCTGTCGGCCCCTGCTCCTGTCCCCTGATGATGAAGATTTGCAGCAGTGCTGCAGAAAATTAAAATGTCAATTAAATTAAGACTTAAATTAAATTAAGATTTTTGGGGTGCTAGGAGCTGTACAACCCCCCAAACGAAGTTTGCGTACTGCTGCAGCATCCCCAACACCCCCCACCCACCTTATAGCCCCCAGAGCAGCCAGGAGGGCTAACAGGGCTGGGGTCCCCTCATTAACTGCTCATTAATTCCCCATCACACGATGGGGAGCAGCTCCAGGACGGGCTCCCCCCTCCCCACAGCCCAGCTGTGCCCACCCAGGGGTGCGCACGGCTGCTCGTACCCAGAGCCACAGGAGCATCCTCTAATGAGCACCTTCCCACCCCCGGCTTTGGGGGGGGGGGCAGGGGTCCCGCAGACACCAGAATAACCCCCAGCCCACCCTGGGCTCTGTCTGACACCCCCCCCGCCCCTTTCTGGCATGGCCATCACTTCCCTCGCTCGTTCATGGCTCCCCCAACACCAACCCGCTGCACCCACCCAAAAGGCAGCACCGGCCGTGGGTGCTCCGTGGGGCGGCTGAGCCCACCCGCGCGGGGCCGGGTGATCGATGGCTCCACGCTGCCCTTGACATTGGATTTACGGCTGCCTGCACCCAGCCCCGCTCCCCTCCGCCCAGGGGCTCTGGAAGCATTTTCATCCGAGCTGGTGCATTACACGAGGCGCTGGATGAGCCGGCCCCACGCTGGCACGGCGGCACGGGAGGGTGAAGTTGTGGCGTGGCCCCAAGATGGGGGGGGGTTCACCCTGGGCTGGCAGAGGCTGGGGGCCTGGGGAGCCCTGGGACCCCTGTGAGGCCGGGGGGAGCTGCTTTGCTGGGGGGACACGGCGTTTCTGTGCCACTGCCTGAGCCTTCCAGAAGGGCAGGAACAGTCCCTGGCTCATTTGCAGGAAAAAAAAAAAAAGAGCAAAATGGGCAGTTTTGGGGGTGACGTGGCCAGGATTTGGGGGGGGTCTCCGCTGCCAGGGCGCCCACAGGGAGGAAAAGCCCTCCCGGTGGTTTCTGCACGGCTCAGCGCAAGGTGGGGGTCAGGGATGCGGTTGGTGCATCCCGGTGGTCCCAGGCTGAGACCCCCGTGTCCCGCCAGCCCCATCGCTGTCCCCAGCTCGGGGCTCCCAAGCCCTGAGCCGGAATCCTCCCAGGGGCCGGGCCGGGCTCGGTGCACGCCGCATCCCGCGCCGGGACAAATCCTGCCCTTCCCCGCTGCAGCCCATCCGCCCCGGGACAATGGCACCTCAGTCTCGCCCCGCCGCCGGCAGCTGCCCGCACGGCCGTGCCCCGCGGCCCCGCGCCCCTTCCGCCCCCGGGGGCCTGCGGTGCCCCCCAGCAGCCGGGCTGAGCATCCCGGACCCGCCGGCCGGGCGGGCGGCTGTTTCCAGGGGAACTACGAGGGGGTCAGGGGGAGGTCTGGGATGTTTTAGTCTCCCTGTAATGTCCTTAATTGCTCATTTATTTAGTGCAATTAGTCCCAGGTGCTTGCTCTTGTCTGCGTGACCCCGGCGGGTGCCTCTCCAGCCCAGCCTGGCTATTCCAAGCTGCCGGATCGATCGGCTCCGGGTGAAGGTCGCCGAATCCCCTCTCACCGCTGAGCCAGGCTGCGGTGACGTCTGTGCACGTGCAGGTCCCTTGCCGGTGACCTTGCTCCTGGCATCGTCCCCGCGTCCCTGCCAAGGTCAGGTCATCCCCAGCATCCCACTGTGCCCGCGCAGGAGGGGTGGGGTGGGGGGATGCTGTGCTGCAGCCCCCCGGGATGTGCACCCGGTGGGTGCAGCCCCCCAGAGAAGCGGTACCAGCCAGAGCATCCTCGCCCCAGCCAAAACTGCGCTGAGCACCCAGAGCTGTGCCGTGCCGTGTCGGCGTGGTGAGCCAGCGGCCGGATGGGCAACGCCGGGCACAGGAGCCATCTCTGGAGCAGCTCCCTGGAAAAAAAGCCTCCCCCCACTGCCCCCATCTCAGAGGAGCAGGAACGCTGCCGGAGCTGGCGGCTGCCGGGGGGAAACAATCCGGCGCTTTGTGGAAGCTGCCGTGAAAAGAAACCACCCCGAAACGCCGGCGAGGTCAGGCAGCCCCAGGCTGCCTTTTGTCCTGCAGGCAGGGCGCTGGGGGGGGGCACAAACCGCAGGGCCCCTTCGCTGTGAGTCAGGGCAGGAATCACCAGCGCCGGCAGCGAGAGCCGAGCGGGGGCTTGCAGGCACTGGGGGGTTCGCAGGCATCGGCGGGGGGTGCCCAGCCCCTGCTGTTTGCCTGCCAGCACAACCTGCCCCACCGCTGGCTTCAGCAGCCCGGCCGGGCAGCCCGCGGGGGGGTGGCAGCTGCCGCAGCCCCCAGCCAAGCGCCGTCGCCTCCAGCCCTTCCCCTTAACTCCTCCGGCTTCTAAAAGGGCAGGGGCTCTCTCTGCCAAATGCATCTCCATCGCTCCCCAGGTATTACTTCCCCCATGGCTCTCTCCCAGGGTTTTCATTCCCTGGCACCGTTAACAACCGGGAGCTCTCCGAGATTAAACCTTTCTGCTGCCTATTTCTCCATACACCCAAATTTCAATGCACTTTAATTGTCTGCCAATTGATTCCCTACATTCCCCGCTGACACACATAATGTTTAATTCGCGGATACTGGGAAAGAGGCAGCTCGGGGGCCGTATGAATCCATCCTTAACTCAGCTGCGCTCAGCCAGATCGCAGAGCGTCGGGGAAAAGATGCTGAGAAAGCCAGTTCTTTGTGGGCCGGGCACCGGGGGCTGGCGGGGGCAGAGGGGGGGTCCCCTGGGGCAGCCCCCGGGGCTCAGCCCCGCAGTCGGGCTCCCGGACCCCGCAGCAAAGTTCACGTCGACCGAAAGCTGCTACTGAAGCATCCCCAAAGCCAGGGGGGCAAAGGCACGGCCTGATCCTGCCCCACGGGGAATCTGCTGAGCTCGCATGGACCTGGGGGGCTGCGGGGAAGGCGTCCCCCCCACCCTCCGGTTCCCACCTCCCCTCAGTGCTCTCATCCACGGGATAACTCTTTGCTGTCCCCGAATCCGGCCACGCATGACGAGGCCTCATCCTGCCTCGTCCCCCCCTTTGCTTTGCAATGGGCAGAGCTGCGAAGCTGCCCCAGGCGAGGCGGGGGCTGCCCCCAGCCCCCCCGGCATCCCTGCCCCACGCGATCTGGGGAAGCCTCGGCAGCAGCAAGCAGAAATAATGAATCTGACCACGAAACGGAGATGAAAAAACACTTCAGCTAATGGCTGCCCATGGAGGAGGCTTTGAAGTTTATTGGAGCCAGACCTTCGGGGGCTGCGCGGGTCCCGGGGAGGGAGCGGGGGGGCTCAGCCCCGGGGAAAGCCTGGATTCATCCACTCCTCCGGAGACACCGGCTGGACACCACGTCCCGCTGGGGTCAGCCCTCGCCACCGCGGCACGGGGAGGTTGTGGCAGCAGGGACACGCTGGGGACACGCTGCCTGCGTGCAGGGGTGAGCTGGGTCCCCCGGGCTGGGGGGCTGAGCCCAGCGCTGGGGAAAAGCCCCCCCAGGACAGACACCCCGGGCTCCGACCCAGCCGTGTCATGGAGGAGACCTTCCCCACCAGAGAGGCGACCCACAGCCCCCCACCCCATCGCTGCCGAGGAGGGGTCCCTGCAGCAGCGGGACAGGGCAGGTGCTCCGGGCAGGGAGGGGACCTAAGCTTGGGGCACAGCTCTGCACCCTCCAGCAGAGGCATTTTGGGGGGCAGCTCCCCCAGTCCCCTGCCGGGGGGGTGCGGCGTGGGTCCCGCAGGAGCTGGGGACGCTGGTCCCGGCTGGGGTTTATTGCCGGGCTCTGCTCCGGCTCCGCATTAGGGACGGAGCTCGGTTTTCAAACTGCTGCTAAGGGAGCAGGCGGGCAGGTTGGTGGCAGAGCTAACGGGGGGCTGGGGGTGGCTCGGGGGGGGTGCAGGGCCCTCGCCTTGCAAAGCCAAATCCGTGGGACCAGGCAGCTGCTCCCAGCGCCAGCCATTGCTTTGCAGGGGAGGAAGCAAAAGAGAAACTCTCTTTTCCTGCTGGGGCGAAGGACGAGGTCCGTGGAGGTGCTGCAGCATGGAGGGGAGCAGAAACCCCCGTCCCAGGGAGCCTGCATAAAGCCGGGACACGGATGCAGCCCCCGCTCCCAGCCACCAGCTCTTCCCCACCTCCCCTGCAGCGAAGGGGAAATCCTTAAATCATTTAATTCAATTAAGCCTTGTGGTTGCTGCCAGCTAAATAGACAGATCACAAGGACCTCTGCTCTCCCCTCTCCCAAAGCTGATCCTTCATCTAAAGCATCTTCCCGGGTCTGGCAGGAGGGAGGCTGAGGCTGCAGGGGCTGGGGGGACGTTGAACACCCTGAAAGGGTCCTGGGGGGCCGGATCCTGCCGGGGGGTCAGGTGCTGGGCAGCGTTAGGGGGTTATTAGTGCCCCAGCATCACTCGGGACCTGTAGGATGATGGACCTGACCCAGGCGCAAGCAGCGCCCGGGGGGACCTTCCCCCCATCTTGAACCCCCCCCGCTCTTCCCCAGCCCATCGCTGGCAGGGACGTGGCTTGGGAGCAGCAGGGGTTCGTGGGCACTACCGGGCCCGGGACCTCCACCCTCCACGCGTGGGGTTTTGGGCGAGGAGAGACCGAGGCTGAGCCCTCCCTGCCCAAACTGCCTGCGCGCCTCCGGGAGCAGCCGCTCCGGGAGCTGATCCGCCCGGGAACGCCGGCAGCCGTCAAAGCAGAGCGATGCTCCCAGCCTCTTTATACAGACAGTAAAAAGGTTTAAACAAAAGCTACTAACTAAATAATAAAAGCCAAAAAAAGACTGCAGGGAATTTTTGCCCTGATAGGAACTGCCCCTCCTCGCCCCCGGCCGCCCCAGCATCGCCCAAACCTCCCTCCCAGGGGGTTATTTCCCCGGGCGACGTCTCGGAAGTCTGCACTGCACCGGATTTGCTCCCCGGGGCCTTTGAACGAAGGTTTTATGAGGGCTAATAAATATTGAGAGCGTAGCTGTTCAAAACGCCACTCGCCAGCGCCTCGCGGGGGGAGCGGGGCTGGGGGGGGGATTTGGGGGTTCTCACTGCAGCGGTTGGCAGCGTCTCACCGGGCTGCATCGTGGGTCCAGCTTGGCCGGGGAGCGTTACGGAGGTTTACACCTCGGTAGACGCACATAAACCCTCCGGACACGACCCTCCTTGCTGCTGCCAGCTCTGCCTTCGCCCAGGCATTGGGCTGGGGTCATCCTCCTCCCCCCTGCACGCCCCCCCGTCCTTCCCCACTGCCCTTCTGCTGCTGTGACGGTGACCCCAGAGCTTGGTGACATGGGTACAGCCGGCAGCAGCTCCTTTCCAACCCACCCTGCCACCAGCCGGAGGGGACGGGGATGGTCAGGAGGAACCCAGTGGTGCTCAGCCCCCCGCCCCGGAGGCTGGCCGAGGTTGGGGGATGCTTCATCCCAGCTGCCCCCCTGCCTGGCCCTGGAGGGGACCCCCCCCTTTTCACAGCTCTTCCTGGGGAAGCGTCCCTGCTGCTGCCGGGCGGGGGAAACGCTCGTTCCAGAGGAGCCAGGAGCAAAGCTGCTGCTTTTCCCCAAAAATCCTCCCCAGGCTTTAAAATCTTTGGGAACTTGCAGCCGATTGCCCAAACCCCCGCTCTGCGCGGCTCCCCGGGGAGCGCGGCTCAACTGCCCATGACGGAGAGGCCCTTCCCCGGCGCGTGCATGGCCGAGCCCTCTCGGGTTCCAACACGTTCATGGGAGATTTTCCCAAGGTTTCCTGTTTTACCGCAGCCCCCCCAT
This sequence comes from Balaeniceps rex, assembly GCA_013401315.1. Classification (NCBI taxonomy): domain Eukaryota; kingdom Metazoa; phylum Chordata; class Aves; order Pelecaniformes; family Balaenicipitidae; genus Balaeniceps; species Balaeniceps rex. The sequence goes on along the minus strand of VYZW01034816.1, from coordinate 105,955 downwards.
CTGCCTCCCTGGGCCCCGATGGCAGAGGAAAGCGGGACCTTGCAAAGCTGGGAGGGGGTGAAGGTGGGTCCCCACGTGGCATCGCAGGAGGGAAGGGGCAACGGTGTCCTCGGAGGAGCCCCGGCAAGGACAGCGGCTGGAGGAGACAACCGGGGAAGGTTTCCCTCGAGGGGAACGCGCCCGAGCTGCTTTCTGCCCACCAGACGTGGCTGGAGCAGGAGCAAGCGGCCGCTCAAAGGGCTTTGGGCTCGAGGGTTTCCGTGCAGAGCGAGCAAAGCCTTCACCAAAGCTCTGTGCAGGGTAACCTGCAGAAAGCATCGTCACAGCTTTCCGAGAGCTGGCTGAACCGCAGCAGAGAGAAAACCAGGGGAGGGGGATATCGGAAAACCAGAGCAGGGAACCGCCGCTGCGTTTTGGGTGAGTTATTTAATTGGAATAATCAAGCCAAGCGCTCCAGCTGCAGAGACAGGACCTGACACCATGGATCACGTTCCCATCCTCAGCAAAGACCTCTCGCCAAAACCGACTGCGAGCTCTGAATTTGTGGGTTGGGGTAGAGGGCGACGGGTGTTTGTTTTTCAATACATCTCTTCGAAAGAGAGAGAATGTCACGGGAAAAGCTGTTTTCCAGCAGGGTCCCCCATTATCCCACCTGCGCAGCCTCAGGACCTGGCTTGGATGAGGGATGCCACGAGCCCGGAGGAGCCCGTCCCCATGCCAGGACGGGGCTGGGGTCTGCTTCTGCCCACCGGGCACCAGTCGCCCCGACGGCACGGGGCTGCAGCCTGCACCACGGCACGGCCGGTGCCAGAGGCCCCTCTGCCGAGGTCTCCTGCTCCCTGAGAGCCTTCGGGGCTGCAACGCGAGGCCGTGCCGGAGCGGGTAGGAGGAAGGCGCAGGATGCTCTGTAATCAGATCCCTGGGACGCTGCTGTTCCCATGCACCACCCATCCATTTTTTATTCTGCCCACTGCGAACAACGCAGGCAGGCGCCCCGCTTGCCGGGCTCCCGAGAGGGCTGGCCTGCAGCAGCCCATTAGTGCTCTGCGGTTTCTTTTCAAGCTCAGCAACAGCAACCAGGGACCTCCAGAGCAAAACCACCTCCGGGGCCCGAGCTGGAGAGCTGACCCCCCCCGAGACCACCACAGCCTGCAGCCCCCAAGGGCGGGGAACACCCCGCACCATCACCAGGGATGTTCGGGCAGGACACACGAGCACCTTCCTGGCGTAAACGAGTGTGGAAGGAGCAGCTCTGCCCCAGGAGCCTCCCAGGCAGCCCTTTGCTCCAGGGAAACCACTCGTGGAAAAGTTTTGGTCCCAGCACCCCGAGCTGGCCAGGGGCTTTTCCGAGGGCTTTGCTGTGCTCTGCAGCGAAGGGCAGGCTTTTGGCGTCCTGCGTGCCCTGGAAAATCCTGTCTCAGGGATGCAAGTGAAGTTGGGTGCGTGCACAAAGACAAACCCTCCTTCCAAGCTGCCCCAAGATCCCTCGGCAAGGGGTGGACGTGCCTCTTTCTTCCCAGGCGATGATTCAGCCCAGCCAAGACATAAATTGGAAGACTCCTGTCCCTCCCCATTGACTGGAAGGAGACCAGAGCAGCTACATTATTCATAGAAGCATCTCAGTCTGATGCCTGAGGTAGAGACGCAGCTCCGGAGCACGCACAGAGCATGCCGCAGCCTCGCTGCATGGAACATCTCAAGTTGGAAGAGACCCACAAGGATCGCTGAGCCCAGCTCCCTGCTCCTCACAGGGCCACCTACAACTAAACCGTACGATTAAGAGCGTTGTCAAGACGCTCCTTGCAGGTTCAAGGCTTGAAAGATCGGTCAGAGAGACCAAACCCAGGTTCATCTCCCCCCTCCTGGAGCTCTGCCTCCATCAGCAGCACCTCTGCTGCTGACAGGGATCCGGTCACCCAATGAGCACCCCGAGATCGCAAGCAGGGGAGGCAGGATGCGGCCCGGGGAGCTCATCACCTCTATATGGATTTAACAGGGCACAGCCTCCCGCATCGCCTCCCGCATCCAGGCTATGAGCTGCTGCAAGGGAAGCTCCAGCCCAGGTTTCCTGGGAGGCTACAGCGTTCTTCCAAGCATTCCTTTGCAGGAAACCTGCGACGGATGAGTGAGCAAATGGGTGAACGAGGCTCCCCGCGAGGAAAGCTGCTCCACTTCTGCAGATCTGGGTCATCTGGTCAAGGCGAGGTCTGAGAGCTGGTGGAATAACTCCGGTGCATCTTCCACCGTGGGGAAAGATAACAGCGATCCCACCCTGCTTCTCATCTCTGGAGCAGGTTGCATGGAGAGAAGGGAGACAGCCAGCGCTGCTCGAGGCCATAAATTAACCTCAGGGTTTCCTAATGGGACCCTGATTTATCTCCCGTCTCTGTCTGAACTAATTGAGTTCATTCCACTCGGTGATTCATGCCATGGAAATGGGTTCCAGAGAAAATGGGACCTCAAGCGGCTTCAGCAAATCCCTCGCTTTATTAGCCAGGGAGCCGTAATGCTTTTACAACAAGGAGATTTTCAAAAGCAGCAGCCAGCCCCCAGCCCATCAGCCACCGCCAGTGGCCACAGCTCAGGTTTCAGCCGGGGCTGCCAGCAGGACCCAGAGGGCAAAACAAGGGGGTCTGTGGCCCCCAGCCCTGCTGGGGCGGGCAGGAGGTGGCCTGGGGGCTCAGCCAGCCACCAGCACCCCCAGAGCAGCGGCAAAGGGGTCCTGCACCCCCCGCCATGCCAGGGGATGGGGAAGGAGGTGGGCGATGGAAAAACCACCCGGAGCTGCTCTTAGCACCCTCTGACCAGCACAGGAGGTGACACAGGGGCTTGGTTCAACTCCTTGCACCTACACGTGGGGTGCTCGTCCCCAGCTCCGACCTACACCTCGGCCGAAAACCCAGCCCCAGCCCTGCACGCTGAGCGTCGCACCCTCCTCCTCCTCCTCCTCTCCCTCCTGCCGGCTGCGAGAGCGTTTCCCCAAACCCCCCGATTTCCCGTGCTTGGCTCAGCCGATTCCAGCAGAAATTCAGCCAAACCCCCAAACCAAGGCAGTCACAGGGCCGGCGGCTCCCTCAGCCCCGGGCTCCCTCCCCGCACCACGTTCCTGTTTGTTGTGCTGTTTGTGTGCGGCTGAGCGGACACAGGGGAAGGCTTTTGGCGACAGGAACGGCAGATAATGCTTTGTTTGCTTTCAGCATGTCTCGCGTCTCCCCGGGGAGTCTGAAGGCTCGGCCTTGCAGCCCAGGCATCCCACCCCTGCTCCTCCAAAGCGGCAAGGATGGTGCTGTGCAGCTCTTGGAGACCTTGGAGCAAACCGCCCGTGGTTTATAAAGACGTTAAAGCCTCCTGCACCCGCGTTTCCCCGTCCCACGGTGCCGGCAGAGCCCCTGCCAGCCCAGCACGGGACCTCTCCAGGTCACCAAGCCCGGGTGCAGACCTTGAGGGGTTGGAGGGATCCATCTCCACGTGTATCCCGAGGTGCAGCCCCATTTAAAGCATCCTGGGGCTGGTTGCCTTGGCCTCACCGCGTCCACCAAGCGCACCCGGGGGATGCTTGCCCCAAAACAGGCACTGCTGCTCCCGGGTGGGTTTTCTGCTCCCCCGCTTACCCAGCCTGCCCTTGCAGACACCAGCTGCATTTCCACATCACCGCCACGCTATGGACCTCATTAAAACCCTTCTAGAAGCCAGAATAAAATTGCCTTTACCAATTTCCTCCTTGTCCTCAGCGTTGTTTACTCACTTGGAGAATTCCAGCAGGTCTGAAAGGCCCGCTTCCCTGCGGAGACAGCGCTGGCCGTCCCAATCAGATTACCCTTATCCAATTGATCTTCATTTATCTGACCTTTATAAAGCTCTCACCTGATTTCCAGAGCTCAGGACGTTTGCAGCATATGATTGCCTTCCCTTCCCTCCTTGGCTCTGCTCTATCCGTTCAGCCAACTCCCCCGCTAACAGCCGCCAAAGCTGCCATAACCCCCTGGGAAACAGGGAATTTCAGAAAAACCACCACCGTAACTGGGCTGATCGAGCTGGAGGGGCAGGCGCTGGGCTGGGTACGGGCAGGGCAAGGCGTGGGGGGACCGAGCCGCAGGCACCGTGCGCACGGGGGCACGCACGGATGCCACGCGTGCAGCGGCGCTGGGTTAGCAGGAGCCGGTGCGTGAAGCCCAGCAGCTCCCACCCGGAACGGGGGAGCCGGGCAGCTCCCAGCCCCGCTCCTGCAGATGCTCTGGGCTTTGTTGCAAGGGCCAGCGGCTGCTGATTTGCATAGGGAATGAAGGCAGCAATTAGTTTACCTCATCATCTCAGCAGACTGGGAAATTAGCTCCCTTCTGATTCAATCACAGTTGCTGGGAAGAGGCTCCGGGGACACGGGGGGAGCAGCCGCCGCGCCGAGCACCCGCTCCAGAGCCACGCCAGGCTCAGCCTGATGGCGACGAGAGCTGCCGTCCCAGTCAGCCCAGTCTCACACCAGCACGCTGTGCTCGCCCACTGCGGCTCAGCCTTCGGCCTGTGCCCTCCTCATCTCCAGGCTCATCTCTGCCACACCCCAGATGGGTGAAATACGGGAAGCATCACGCACCCGCTTTGCTCATGGAAGAAGGCAAACCTGGCCCCCGTTCAGCCTCTCCCCAGGGACGACGGCTCCTGCTTCACCCTCCTGCTGCAGGGGCAATGCCCCAGGGGTTCGCCCCAGCCCACTCCCTCCCTCGGCACGGAGCAGTGATTCTCCTTGAGGATTTATTCCCCGCAGGAATACTAATGAGCCTGGAAGGCGCAGAGAAGCCCCTCTCCCCATTACGCTCCCAGGAGCTTCACCTTGATGAGCACTTCGCTGCCAGGCGCTGCTCAGAGCCGCTCTCCTGCGGGGAGATGGATGGAAATGCATCTCTCCCGACTGCATCGCTGCGGGTTAATGCACCCAGCCGAGCCCCGGGAAGGGCCCACCGCAGCTCTGAGCCTCCAACCCTCAACGCTTTCAAAAGGGTAGAGCAAGGAGCTCATGTGTTTTCTGGAACAACATCCCAATAACGCTGAGCAAAGTTTTGCTTTTATATCAGGTGCGACGCCTTTGCCCTCCCAACATCATCTCCTGTCTCCCATCTGCCTTAAAAGTCCTTAATTCAATCCAGCTGGGCTCAAACCCTGCAGGGCTTCCCATCCCCGGGCGTGCCTGGCCATCGCTGGGGTTACCAGCTCGGGCTGTGAGGGTCCCCAGCATCCTCCAAAATGGGAGATTTTGGAGAAATGCGAGATTTGGGGGAAAAGTAAGGGGAGGGGTCTCTATTGGGTGATGCAAAGGCTTAAACCCCAGGTCGTCCCCAAACCAGGCTCCTGGGGATGGCAGAGGAGAGGTGGGAGGGCGGGTTTGGGGTCTGGCCATCCAGCATCTCCCGGAGCAGCACGTGGGGCTGCAGCAGGGGGGTCACGGCTCTGCTGGCCCCCCAAACCGGCTCCCCCACGGCTCTCGGGGCAGAAACCCCCCAGTTTCCCACCTCTCCTCGCAGCCCTGCGATGGCACCCGATCCTCAGCCCCGCGCCAGCCCCCTCCACCCTCCCCAGGAGCTTTCCTGCCCCGCTCTTGCGCACGGATGCACAGGGGAGGAGATGGAAAGGAGAGGATGCTGCAGCCGGGCGCTGGAAGCAGTTGCCATAGGGACAGCATCTCTGAGTGGCAGCTCGGCTTCATTTGCAATCCTGGCCTCCTCTCCTTCCCTCTTCTCCTTTCGGTCTCTGCGAGGAGCCCGATTCGGCAGCTCCGCCAGGGCCAAGTCCCCCTGCACCAGGGGAGCATGGGGTGGGTGCGGGAGGAAAGCGCTGGGTGCTGGAGAGCATCGCGCCCGCCATGCCGGATGGATGGATGGAGGGACGGATGGCTGGCTGGATGGATGGACGGATGGATGGTGGATGGACAGATGGAGTCTGCCAGGGTGAGCGTGGACTGGAGCACGGAGGAGGCAGCAAAAGGAAACCTGGCCAGACAGCTCCCAAAAAGCCGTATTCCTCGATGAAAGCAAAGGTTTGGGCTGCAGAGACCCAGCAGGCAGAGCCGCACCAACCCCTCCTCACCCCACAGGCCGGGAAAGCGTCCTCCCACCCAGCCCAGGCAGGGAAAGCCCCAAATCCCCCCAAATCCCAGGGGAGGCGCAGGCAGCAACTTTTGCCCTCGCTAAAGGCGATGGGGAAGAGCCATCCATCAGGGAGACGGGGCTGGAGGAACCACACGGCGATCTGAGGAACGGGGCCGCCGGGGGTCACTCGAGACCCCCCCCGTTAGCTGACATCATCGACCACATCATTATCCCAGGAAAACTAAGGCAGTTGTCTGGATCTCTTTGTTTCTCCCTAAGTGGTCCAAAATGTTTTGCATTTTAATCAAAAGCAGAGGAGACGGGAGCCCTCCGACACCGCGTACCCCACTCTCTCCTTCCACTCTCGCGGGCTGTGTGATTTGGGTGTACAAAAGGAGAAAATGGGATTATGTTTGAGCTCCCTCTGCTCAGGTTTGCCCCGCGTCCAAGAGAGCAGGGCACCATCCGGCGCTGAAGGGCTTTAGCTGCCGGGGTGGGCGGTCACCGCGAGGAGAGGTCCGAGGTCGTTAGGAAGCTGTGATCCGGTCGAGTTTATCACCCCAGTTATCACCTGGCTTTGGGAAATCTCAGAGAAAAGGCTTCATTCGGCCCCCGGAGGAGGGATTCATCCTTTCCCTTTCCCAAGCAGGGAAGGGGTGCTGGGCTGAGCTGGGCTGGGTGGGGTGGGGGCACCGGGGTCTCCGTGGGGATGGGATGGAGGAAGATGTGGAAAGGGCATTTCATTCGCTCCGGCCCTGCTCAGCGGCCGATGAAGATTTCCCCAGCGACTTCAGTGAGAGCAAAACCAAACGGGGGACTCGGGGGACCCCCGGGGAGAAGGAAAACAAATGGGGCTGGAGTGCGGCAGCTGCTCTGCACATCCCCGGAGACTACAACCACCAGGCTAGCTCAGCCCCTCACCCCGGCGCTGCTCCTCGGCCAGCCTCGTAGAAACCTCGTCAGGGTCCAGGAAGGGGCTCGGAGCCCCCTCCCCAGCCCCTGCCCCTTTCTTCCTGCCCCGAACCCTTTGCTCGCTGCCAGAAATGCCTGGAGCGGGGGAAACGAAGGTGATTTAAAGACCCGCAACCTTTAGGGCCGGTGCCCCGGGGATGCAGGATGAGCGATGGGCGGCGGGGCGGTCACGGCCATAGATCTTGCTGTCGGAAGTGGGTCAGGGCAGGGCCGAGCCGCAGGAAGCGGCCGGTGCAAACGTGCAGGTGGCCACAGCGGGACGGCAGCCGATGCCTTCGTGACTCTGGCAGCAGAGGTTTTGGGGAGCAAAGAGGGGAATCTCATGCCCAGATCGGAGCCTCGGCTGCTGACAGCCAGGAGCAGGCAGGAGCAAGGGCAAAGCTTTGCTGCCTCGATGCCCTCTGGGTTTTCTGCGGTTTGGCTGGGGAGGAGAGCAGTCGCCCTGCGGATGCTCGCCCAGCTCCGGCAGAGCTGCGGGACCTCCTGGGGCTGCGTTAGTTGGCATGGATGGCTGGGTGTCCCCGTCCTCACGGCAACCCTGTAGGGAGCCCGAAAACAGCCCTGGGACCTGCAGAGCAGAAAACACCCTGATCTGCAAACCGACATTTCCAGTTTCACCAGTTAATGAATAGAGCCCCAGTATCTCCCAGCACTTGGCAAATAAACAGCTTATCTTTCCGGATATCGGTGACAGAGGGAGGGATCGGCTTCCCTGCTTTACACACGGGGAAACTGAGGCACAGCAGAGCTCGCAGGCGATATTTCTAGCACAGCCACTAATATCATCCCTGCTTGGTGCGGGCCAGATGCCGGGAGAAGGGAAGAGGCAAAAAAACCTGCTGGATCTTGTCTGGGCTACGCGCACTCTGAAAACCAGTTGGAAAAGCATCCCACAGTTGGGCTAGGTGATGGCTGTAGGTGCCTTCCAACGGAAATTATTCTATTCTATTCTATTCTATTCTATTCTATTCTATTCTACTCTACTCTACTCTACTCTACTCTACTCTACTCTACTCTACTCTACAACTGGCTAAGCATTGAAGCAATTAAAATAAATGTCCACTTCCAAAATAAAAATAAAACGAACAAAAAGCCCAGCTATGAGTCAAGGAAAAAGTCCCCCCCCCGCCCTGGTTCTGCTTCAGCCCGCACTGCCTGCCTTGCTCCGTCCTTATCGATGCCACGGCGGATTTGACATTCATTTCCTCCTAACAGCAGAATTCTTGATCCATCAGCAACAAAACTGAATCAATCAGTTCCCAAAAGCCGGGCTGGTGAGAAGAAAGCCAGCCCTGCCCCTGGCATGTGGAATCAATCAATACCTTAAGCAGAAAAATATTGATAAAGTTGCTGCCGCGGACATATTTATGTCCTTTATTATATGTGCCACGAGGAGCAATTTTCCCCCCCCGCCTGGCCCTGCCAGTGTTGTTTTAAATTGTACAAAACCTTGTTTCTTTCTCAGGGAGGGTAACCACGGTCTATTTTTACTGTCTCACGATTTTGCCATGGCTCCATCCCGAGGAGGGATCGAGTTTCCCGGACATCGTGGTCTCCGCTCGCCGGAGATTCCTTTGGTCGGTCCTTATAAGGAACCAGAGATTCATCTCAGCCGCTACCACGAATCCCCCCTGCTGCAGGCAGGGTGATGGATCACGCTGGGGACAGTTAAAGGAAGGGAAAGCAGAAGGGAGGGAGGCTGGGAGCCGTCAGGCTGGGGATCAGCAAGTGGAAAGGGGAGGGGGGGATGGAGAGAGGCATTAGGAGAAATTACAGGCGTGGAAATCAAGGAGTGTAATCGAAACCAGACCGGGACACTTTGATAGTAATGGAAATCACGTTTTTTTGCGAGTTTGTGGAATGCTGGATCCCTCCTACCCCGGAGCTCTGCTTTTGGGGTGCTTTGAGTCTTCCCCCAGGTAGGTGCCCAGCAGCGATTTCGGGCCACGTTCACACCTCGAGGGTGTCTGGGGGCCAAAACCCACGTGAAGTCTCTGCTCAGGAGCCCCCAGACAGCGCCGGGGTGGCCCCGTGGTCCCGATCCACGTAGTGCCCGGCCACATGCCCCGCGCGTCCCCGAGCCCGTCAGTCCGCCCCGCTGCCGTGCACATCCCCAGCGCCCACGGACGAATTGCCAGCCCGTCCTTCCCTGATCCACCGGCACCGCTGACACCGGTGGGCTGCGTCCCTCCCGGCCGGGGCTGCGGTTTGATCCTGACCCAGCCTGAGCTGGAGCGGAGTCATCTCCCACCCCGAGCAGGAGGGCAACATCTGAACCGCCTGGTTTGGGTGCTGTGGTCCAGCCCAGCCCCGTCCCCACGGGGATAACTGAGCCCAAGCCCCACGGGGATAACTGAGCCCCGTCCCCACAGGGATAACTCCCTGCAGAGCACGGATGCTGATTTTACAGAGCACTCCCCATTTTTCGCAGGCTGCGTCCCAAGCGCGGCGCAGAGAGGATGAGCAGGCACAAAGCTCGAGTGAGGGAAGAGGGGAAGGTGCTAACAGAGTCCCTCCCCGGCTGTCTAAATCAAGAGAGCAGTTTTCCCCTGAATGGTAAAAATCTGCCATGGGCACACAAGCCCGGAGCCGCCCAGGTTTTACTACGCTTCAGCCAGGGAAGACGCTCGGCAGTTTTTAAATTGTGTTCTGAGATGGAGCTGATCTTCCCTTCCCTCCGTCACGAGAACGGATGGGTGGTTTTGGAGCTGGCAGAGGCAGGAGCAGAGGACGGGAGCGGAGAGCAGCCCGTGCGCCTGCTGCACGAGAGTCAGCCTTGGCCTCCGTCCTTAAAAGCTTTTAAGTGCCTAAATCCCATCGATCGCAAGGGGAACCAGGGGCCCGAGGACCGCGGGAGCCCTTGGCTCCTGCTCTCCAGACGTGGGCTTGGCTCTTGCCAAGTGGCCCAGGGTGCAAATTTCTCAGCAAAGCTGGCCTAGAGAGTTCAAAGGAAACGATCTCTTCTCCTCTTTGTCCTTTTTCCATTGAAAAAAATATAATGAATTTTCTAAAAGGTGCCTCATTGCCACAAATTCCTCTCCACCCCGCAGAGACTGTCCGCTGAGGACAGCTCCCATGGCTCCTGGCGAGGTGAAGCCCTTCGCTGAAGTCAGCAGCAATAGCCCCACAGCCTGATTTCCCCCCCAGATTTCCTCTCTTTCCCCCTCAAAAGCACAACATGGGCAGCGCAGGGTCCCCCTTGCCTTCCGCCGGAGCAGCCAGGCTCTGCCGCGCACCAGGACCCGTCCCCTGCTCCGAAAATGGCCCCAGCCCAGGGTCGCAGGGGCCCTTTCGCTCCCCCCGGGCTGTTCCTTGCAGCTCTTCACTTATGCTCTCAGCCCTGGCTGTGAACAGCCGGGATGATATTTTCCCAATGTGTATTATTTATTCATCGTTATTTATAACTTACCATTACCGTGTTACCGTCTTGTCGGGAAAGTAATTACCTATGCTTTTTAGTAAAATCAATAAAAAGTTTGAAGGCAGGAGCTCGCACCAAGTGTTTAACCTGTGCCGTTTCTGGGGGCCCCGATGAGCCCCTGAGGGTGGTGGGAGCGGGGGGACGCATCGCCCGGGTTTGCTCGGGCACCTCTGGCCTTTGGCAGCGGCGGGGGGAAGACCTGGGCGAACCTGAAAACAGATAACGGGGAGAGAGGCGGTTGCTGCAAGGATGCTGCGTGCTCTGTCCTTGAGAGGGACTTAATGCAATATTTCACCAGGCTGTAATTGGGCTTTTGCTAATTAAACCTTCCCTGTTCGGGGGTTGGGGGGGAGGCACGCCAGCGCACAGCTGCCTCTCTCCCAGGCTGCGATGCCGCTGGGGTGCCGGCAGCCGGGAGCCCCACGCTACCCCTCCGGCGGGGAAACCCCCCCATGCGTGACCCCCCCAAGCCTGAAGGGAGCTCGGGAGCCAACAAAAAAACCCGAAGCTCTTTTTCTTGTTACAAACTGGCCGCTTGCAGCCAAACCGCTCCCCAGCCCGCTCTCAGCAAGGCAAACCCCGCTTTGCCGGCGGCCAGCGCCACGCCGGCCCCCACGGCACCATCCCGCTGTGGCAGAGTGGGACCAGCAGCATCGCTGAGACACAATTTTGGGCCCCTTTGATGGCCATGAGCTGCCCCGGGAGCGTGACCGGCCACACTGGCACAGCGAGCCGATGGCGGGTGGATGCAGCTTTCGGTTCACCTTAGGGGCTGCAGTACGGCAGAGAGTGCCGTCTTCCACCAGCAGCCTAAGGGATGCTCCCCAGCAAATAAACCCCTGGAGCCTTTGGGTTTAATTCCGAGAGGCGACAGCAGACTTTTAAGAGGCTTTTTGTCATCTCATGGAGCCGGGAAAGGGCCGCAACCTTTTTGGGACAGGGGAAAAAAAAAAAAAGCGTGCGGATGATTTAATGAAAAGTGCTAGCGAGCCCCTTCACCAAAGGAGCCGCGGAGGGTTAGGATGGGAGCAGAAGTTTTCACTTACCTTCGCTGGCCGCCGGCCCAGCCTCGTGCAGATGCAGCCCAGCTGAGCGGCCATCGCTGGCCGCCGGGCTCGGCTTTACATCGCTGGTACAGGGTTTTTCCTGGGGTGACTCCCGTGGCAGCATCGGGCCGTCGTGCAGCACCCGTGCTCGGGGTGGTGGCAGGGAGGGAGGCTGGGGGACTGCTTACCCCGAGCCCTGTGCCCCCAGCAAGTGCATCCCGTGATGGGAGGCCACAGCCCAAAGCCCTGCGGGGGGGGGAGGGTTTATCGGAGAGGCCACGGAAAGCAGCTGGATTTGCCACTTGCTGTGGCAGAGCAGCAATGGCAAATTAATTGCAGGAGACCCGGGCAGCTCCCCCCGCTGTGCCCAGCCCCACCATATGGCTGCAGGCGCCTTTGCCCCGTTTGCATTCATCCGTGCGTTAAAAAGAGAGCGGGATGCTGGGCTTATCGCTTCCCTGCCTGCCCATCCGACCTGCGGGTGGGCGTCCCGCACCCCATGGCCCCGGGTGCATCCTGCCCCATCCCTGCCTGGCCCCGGCGCGGCTTTCTGGCCGGCAAACCCCTCGCCATGTGGCTCGCACATGTGTTCCTGCGTCTCCGTGCCGGAGAACAAACGGCAGCTCTGGCTTCGGTTTAATCTTATCGAAAAGCAAGGCTGCGAACGAGGGACTTTCCTTAAAGCCCTTCCTGGCCGCCCGTTGGAGCAGCGCAAGCCGGTCGGGAGCAGCCGACCTCGTGCGCCTCGGGAGGTCAATAATTTGCTTTTCAAGACGAAACCCAGCTGAGCTGTGCTCAGCCCTAGGCGCTTTGCTGCCCGGAGGGGATGATGTGACCCAGGGGAGGGGCCCGCAGGAGCTGGGGGGGCTCGAGTGGCTGCGGTGGTGGGAAAGGCTGGACAAAGCATCGCTATGGGGAACCCCAAAAGCACCTGCAGGGCCCGGAGGGGCGAGGAAACGCCTGGCATTGGCAGGACACGAGGTCGAATCCGCTGTGCAGTGGACAAAGTCGGAGAGGGAAGGCGTCTCTCCTCTGTCCCGGCCACAGGAGCCACCCCCGGGGCCAGTGACAGCGTTTCTGGGCCATTTCCAGCTACCCTCCCTTACCAAAGCCGCCAGAAAACCCACTTCATTTTTCCAGTGAGCCCCAAAAGGGCATTTCTGGCACTGACACACCAAGGCAGGGGCCTTGCCGGGACAAGGGACAGGCCGTGACATTTCCAGCTTCCATCACCGTGGGGTCTGGGCTGGGCAGGACGCCAGGCAGAGTTGTCCTGTGAGAAGCTGAAAGTGCTGGGGCAGAGGAGAGCAGCGTGTGGGGGGCAGGGAGATTTTTAGGGACCAAAGGACATCAGTATGGGGTTTTTTTACTGCCAACATGGATTTACTAAGAGGAGCAGGCAGCCCCTGCTATGGCCATGGCAGCATCGCCTGCCTGCTCCCCGCTGGGGGCTTCTCCGTGTCGCCTGGATGGCTGTGACAGACCTTGGGGTCTGGGTCCTGGGGGTGTCACCAATCCGGGCACCCATGGGATGTAGTCCCTTGTCCCATGCAGCCAGAGGAGGTCCGGTCACCCCAGCCCAGCCACGGCCGCTGACCTGCCCAGAGCCTCTTGACGGGGCTGCAATATCACTAACGAACCCGTCATGCAGACGGTGACTGGTGGAGGGCTGGAGCGAGGTGTGCAGGGACAGACAGACGGATGGACTGGGCGTTTGAGGGGACGGAGGGAGATGGACGGACGGCTGGACAGCAGAGGGTGCATGGAGGTGGATGGATGGGCGTGAATAATTGAGGCGCTGGAGAGAGCCGGCTGGACAGAGACCAAGCGCACCCCAAAAGCGCTTCGTGGGAGGGCAGCGGGGGCCGCGGGGGCCCGGGGGGGTCTGGGCTTTGTGTGCCGGCGGAGGAGGGTGCTGGCTCGGCCGCTCGCCGTGATGCTCCGGGGGCGGAGAGGAGGAGGAGGAGGAGGAGGAGGAGGAGGGACTTGCCGCCTTTTTCTGGCTGCCGCCGAGGGGTGGGCGGCAGAGGGAGGGCAGCCCGGCCGTGCACCGGCTCTCGGGGGGGTGACCGGCCCCGCCGCCTCTGCGCACCATGGCCGGGCTCCTGCCGCTGCTGCTGCTCCTGCTCCCGGCGGTGAGTGCGGGCCCGGCCGGGCGTGCGGGGGTGCAGCATCCCGGGGGAGCGGGCGGCGGGCGCAGAGCGTCCCGGGGTACCGGGTCCCGGAGGCACCAGGCAGGGGTGGGATGGATGGTCCCGGGGTACCGGGTCCCGGAGGCACCAGGCAGGGGTGGGATGGATGGTCCCGGGGTACCGGGTCCCGGAGGCACCAGGCAGGGGTGGGATGCAGGGTCCCGGGGTACCGGGTCCCGGAGGCACCAGGCAGGGGTGGGATGCAGGGTCCCGGAGGCACCACACAGGGGTATGTGGAGGGTCCCGGGGGTGCCAGGCCGGCAGGCACGGAGGGTCCCACAGGTACCGGTACGGAGAGCCCTGAGGGTCCGGGGGCGTCTCCCGGGGGTACGAGGCAGGCAGATGCGGGGCTCCCCGCCGTGCGGGGCTGGAGCGTCCCGGAGGCGCCGGGCAGCAGGGCTGGCGGGGGGAGCCGGGCGGGGGCCGGAGGTGCCAGGCAGAGCACTTCTGGGGGCAGAGGGAGGGGGCCCGGGGAGGTGGGTGGTGATGGGGGACCCACAGGGATGGCTTGTGCAGCCCCTCTGATCCCGCCGCACTGAGCTCGGTCATCCCCTTTTACCCAGGATAAAAGGATGACAGCCCTTGCTCCATAGGTAGGGGGGGAGAAGCCACCAGCACCCCCAGTGCCCTCACCTCCTGCCATCCCACCTTCCCAAAGGTTCCCTTAGACCTTCCCAGCTCCAAGCTCGCTGCCCAGAGTGAAGGGCGAGACCCTCTTCCCCCGGACGGGCACAGCCCCTACGTGTGCCGGAGACAAAACTTCAGGGTATGGGGGCCAGGGGAGAGGGAAATACCCGGAGCCGGGCAGCCGGGTGGGCACACAGGGACAGACCCACCTACCTGGGGCAGAAACAGGGCTTCTGTTGGGGGAGGATTTGACGGGGGTCCCAGCGGTTTCGGTAGGCAGCAGGACACCCTTCGGGCAGGATATTAAAGCTGGTGCTTGAAGCGGTTTCGTGCAGAGACTGAGGAGGAGAGCTGTGTTTGCGGCTCCGTGCCGGAGGGTCTCCTTCCCTCGTACACCCGTGGTGCCGGGCATGGGATCAGGCTGGCCAAGCTCCCCGGGGATGCTGACAGCAGCAGGCGGGTGGCAGGAAAGGCAAGAGCTGTCCCAGCCATATGGATTCAAATGATTTCACCCCAGGGAATTACCCGCCTCGGGCAGCCCCCTGCCTGCTGTAGCGGGGCCAGGCTCCGGCGTCCCACGAATCTCTGCAGCAGCCTCCCCAGGTCAGGGCTGAGTCCAGCCGTCACGAGCCGTGGCACCCGCTGCCTTGGGGCTGGATCTGCCCCCCAGGATTACACCTGCCGAGCCGGGGGGCTGGGGGTGTGCACAGGGGAGCCTGGCTGCTCCGCTGAGCCCTCACCCAGGCAGGTCCAGATGTGCACCCACAGCTGTGGCCACAGCCCCAGGGCCACCCCAAACCCCGGGCACCCCATGTTCGCGGCTCTTTACCTGGCTGCTCAGCCGGTAGCTCCGCATGGGAAGAGGCAGAGCCCTCCCAGTCCTGCCGTGCCGAGGGTTGGCCGGACCCGCAGACCTCAGACGTGGCTTTCTCTGCTGCCCGAAGTTTGGGGGTTGCTCAGAGCCAGGTGTTTGGCCTTTCCTAGGCAGGGTGCTTCACCACGAGAGGCAGAGCCCGCCCGTCAGGCTCATGGGTGGTTCGGATCCAGGCTTGCCGCTGGGCCCATCTCCAGCTGTAGCATCCCCTCCCTTCCCCGCTCTGGTGAGAAGCGATTTTCTGTGCCAGGGCTCCGGAGCCAATGGTGCCGCGCTGCACTCCTGCTCCACGTAGCTCCCTCCGAGGCCATCTCCTCAACCGGCGGCATCTGCCAGGACGCAAAAACCTACCGACACAACCCCGAAAGCAATTAAAAGCTTACAGAGGTGTTGCTCGCACCTTCCGTCCGTGCCCCCCTCCTTGGTCCAGCTGTCAAAATGCTTTATGGTGTTAATACCTGTGGCTTTGTCAACAGGAGTTGTGTTAATAACATGCACATTTCACCGGGCTAATGCAGACCATGTGCCCCTCTTATGAGTGTGTTAATCTTTATGGGGGTTTCAGTGCTCGAGACGGGAGAACTGAAAGGGAAATGCAGGCAGGGCAGGGGGGTGCAGCACCTGGGACTGGAAGTTGCATTTTCTACAGCATTTAGGAGCACGGGGCAGAGGGGACCTGCGGCCAGAGGGGGTCCCTGGGGACAGCTGCTGGGGGTCCGGGTTTCGCACGGAGGAAGCGGCGTTGCTGGGTCCCATCCCCGCGGGTGCACGGAGCTGCTCGCAGCTGCCTGCGGCGTGGGAGAGCTGGCCGCTGCCGGCCCCAGCTGCGCTGCCCCAGCCTCTCCAGCACTATTTATAGCCAGGCACGTTCGGCCGCTCCTCCAGCCCCGCTCGTGGCTGCTGCTGCCACAACCACGGGGCGGTGGGAGGGGGGCAAAGCCCTGCCCAGGCAGGGGGCATGCAGTGCAAGTCGGGGCTGCAGGGGATGGAGCAGCGGGGTGAGCTCCAGCCAGGTTTCCTGCAAAGCCCCTCAACCTGGACCTGTCCCCCAGGAGAGGCAAAAGCAAGCCCCTTCCTCACCCCCAAACCCATTTCCCAGCTGTCATCTGGGGGTGCTGGGAAGCCCCCCCATGCCAAGCCCTGCTGCCTGCACAGCTGGGGCCCAGCGCCAGAGCAGGCTGCCAGCGGGGCTGAAGCAGCCGGGGAGGAGAGCACATGCTCTCAAGCGCAGGGTAATTGGAGCACTTTGTCATTCAGATGCCTATAATTGGCGCTGCATTGTCTCAGCCCGGCCGGATGATGCACAGCGTCCATAACGCCGCATTGTGCGAGGAGGTGGCCAAGGCTGACGAGGCATCCAGATGCACGGGGAGGGGGAGCTCCTCCAAGCCTTAGCCGAGTTGCTTCCCTGAAAATCAGGCTTATTTGGATGGCAAAGGGATGGCCCAGCCCTGGAACACACCTGCCTGCGAGCGGAGGGAGCAAAAGGAGCCCTGGCAGAGCTCAGATCACCGCGAGCATCTCGGCAGCCTTGCACCCAGGCAGAGATGCTTCCTGCACCGCATGGCCCCGGCCAAGAGGTGTTTTGGGGAGCAGCCGTCCTAAAAACGCACCCTGCTCCCCAGGCTGCAGAGTGCGTGTGCAGGGTGGCTCTGACCCCACCGCTCGTGGCACATTTATTGCTTCCATGTGTGACAACAGGTTTCATAAGCAGACGAACTTACTTCCATTAGACAGCAATGTTGGTGAAGCTCTCGGCGCTCCCTTCAAAGCCTTCGTTTCCATCGTGGGGTCTGATTTCTGATCCCCACGTGCAGGAAGAGCGCTGTGCAGAGGTGCCACCGAAGCTCTCCAAACCCTCCGTCGGGACAGGCGGGTCTCCCCACCACCGGCCCGTAGGCAACGCCCTGCCTTCCCCCAGGGTGGGAAGGGCTGAACCCTTCAGGATGGCAGAGCACCCTCAGAGGAGACAACTCAGGTGACAGACAAGGGCAAACAGTGCTGTAACCCTGCAGAAAAGCCCACATCCCCCCCCAAAACACCCGCCCGCCCAGACTGTGCAGACGGGGGCTTTCCTGACCTCCCTCCAGCAGCAGCACTTGGCAGGGGCTTTCTTGATGAAAGAGTTTTGCATAGGAAAGTCATTTCTCCCAAGACCTGTATTTAATATTAGCCCACTTTGGCCCCGACATGGGACGTCCACCCCAGAGCAGGACCCTACCTGGGTGCGACGCACTTCTCCACCCGCCCCTGCAGGAGGGTCCCATAACCAGGGTCACCTCCCGGCTCCGTTTTCTCTCCCAGGGACCCGCCTGGGGCTCCAAGGACAAGTGCCCCACCAAGATGTACACGGCGAGCGGGGAGTGCTGCAAAGCCTGCAACCTGGGAGAGGGGGTCGTGCAGCCCTGCGGGGTCAACCAGACGGTCTGCGAGCCCTGCCTGGACAGTGAGTACCCGCTCCCCTCCGCGAAGGGGCTGGCACGGGGTGTGGGGGGAGCTGCGGGGACCATGAGCATTAGCAGGCACTTGGGGCTCCCCACGTGCATCCTCTTTCCCTTCTGGAAGCGTTGCCTGGACACAGTTTGTGCCGTTTGCTTCAATCTTTCCGTGCACTGCCCGACGGTCCCAGGCACAGCCCCACTCCACCCCACACGCAGCCTCCCCAGGTCACCCATCTCTGCACCGGCACCAGGGCTGCTTCCAGCATCTGCCCTGCAAACCCCAGCCACGGATGCAGCATCTCACCCTGTTTTGGGACGCGTTGGTGCCAGGCACCTTTGCGGATCCCCCTTCCAGCACTGTTTCCCTCCTGATGGCTCTCTGGCTACTGGCTCGTGGCCAGTGTTTGCCTCCGAAACATCCCCCTCCCCACGCTGAGTGTGCGCTGGTCTCAGATCCAGCCACGGGGATGTCTCCCAATGAGCCACCTGTATTTTTTTTTTTAAAACCTTGTAAAAACTGCAAAATAAAAGCAAGTTTGAGGGGGGAGAAGCAAACCGGTCCCCAAGAGGGGAACAGTTTGGTCCTGGCCAGCTCCAGGCGCGTTGCCTATGTCAAATGCTTTGTAAATGTCGGCTGGAGATGTGTGCTGGAGACCTGCAAAACGCTTACAGATGAAGCGGTCCAACTGTTTAAACAATGCCATGATAGGCATAAGCAATCTGCCCTTCAAATCTACTGCTGCAAACCCTTTGAAGGCCTCAGTATTTGGAGGAAAAGCTGTGCCAGCCAAGCTCCAGGGATGCGATCTGAGAGGGCGAAGGGACAGAGCATGGCTGGGGGGGAGCAAAGAGAGGCAAAGTCCGGGGCAGGGGGAGAAGCAGCCTTAGCAGAGCAGCGCCAGCACGGAGCAGGGGACAGAACGCTGTCAGGGCAGTGCTAAAAATACCTCTGCTTTCCTGCAAAATCGATGGACAGTGCTTACCCTCCCATCGCCTAGCTGCAGGGCTGAATCCCACCGGCTGCAACCTTGGGGCCGCTGCGCAGGATAACCCCACCGGGCACAGCAGGCTCGCTCCCTCCCAGGCTGCGGCAGGCTCAGCCCCATCTTGCTGCACGGTGCCGTCCGTCCCCGTGAGCCCTTCCTGCAGGGAGCCTGGCCGGGGTGCCGGGCTCCAGCTCCCAGGAGCGCAGGGCTGCTTTGCATTCCTTGGGGTGCTCGGATGAGCCAGTTTCCCGGAACCCCCTGCGCTTCCAGGCTGGCAGATGGCTTGTCTCTGCGATTTCTTTCTGGGAACTGAGGAGATAAAGGGAATTTCCACCCTCCCTGGAGGATGTGGGATGCGGAGGTTATGGAGAGACCAGGACTGTGGTCTGGGTGCAGTGCTGGAAGCCCACGCATCAGCTGAGGTGGGGTGCAAGTGCCACTGCTTCGGTTTGCATGCCAGCCCCACATCGCCCCAGGCATCTGCATTTTTTGCAGGGGGATTAACACCAGGCAGCAGCTCTGTTGTGTCAGGGAGCTGAGCTGGAAAGCAGCAGGACAAAAGGGCTTGGCCCCTCCATCCCCACGGGGACAAGAGCAGCCAGGAGCAAACACTGCAGCCCCAAGGCCTCCCAGCATCACGCACAGGCCGAGGGCAAAGCCCCAGGGCAGCGCTTTGTACCTTGCTCGGCTTCGCTGCTGATGGGCCAGCAGAGCTGGGTGCTCCTGGCCTCCAGGCAGCTGCTCCAGGACCGCCAGTCCCCCTCTCCATGCCTCAGTTTCCCCCACAGCCCTTCCCCTGCCCCCCAGTCCCCAGCTCCCAGCCCTGCCACCCCTTGCTTGGGAGTACCTGCTACAGGAGATCCCGCTCCCTTACCCACTGCACAGCGGCGCGGTGTGCACCCCAGGGCAGGATCAGCAGCAGCACCAAGGGGGAACCCACCCCTCTCCCTGCCTCCAAGAGGGGAGCAGCAGGCAAGCTGGGGAACCACAGCCAGGGCAGAGACCCTGCAAACCCTCCTGCTTTGTACCCCCAGCCCTCCCCAGCTGTAGCCTTGCATTCACTCATTAATGGCAGCAGGGACTAATCCCCAGAAGCTCATCAGCTGGG
>VYZW01034816.1:2473-86160 GCA_013401315.1 Balaeniceps rex | reverse complement strand
GGGGGTGCGCGACCATGGGGTCGCTCATGGGTGCAGGCGCTGCAAGAGGGCAAATGCTCCCCCAGCTCTTCTCTGAGCCCGGAGCGGGCTTTTGGGGTGGGGAGAGAAGGAGACCTGCAAACCCCATCGTCAGCCCTTGCTGGGGTGGGGAGAGGGTTCTCTGGGGCCTGGGCTCATGGCGGATCCCGCTGCCGCAGGCACTGGGCAGGTGCAGGCAGCCCCGGTCCCGGCACAGTGCCCTGCCTGCCAAGCGTGAGCCGGCGGGGAGGAATGCGGGCACGGCCCTGGGCCGCCGAGATCCCCACCTGCACCCTGGGCTGCCTCCGAGCTCTCGCCTTGGATGTCTTCCCAATTCACCAGCCAAATTGTTTTGCAAAAATTTACTACAACCAAAGCACCGCCGCTGCCAAAACCCATGGGGGCCAGAGGGGCTGGAGGAGACGGTCCCTGCATTAGCCCAAATGGCCACTTGCTTTTTTTTTATAATTTTCCTTCTTCCCCTGCTTGCCAGCCACCCCTGATTGCTGCCTCATGATTTATTTATCCCCCTCGCCAGCCTCCATCGCTGTGGGCGGGAGGGAGGGGGCCCTGTTTGAATCTCAGCTGTAATTGCTCAGCTCAGATACCTCGCTGCCACTGAAAATGTGCCCACTCAGCCGTATGCCTTTCCTGGCCACTTCCCCGCGCTAATGGTGCCCATCAATAATTCAGAATAATGCAAAGGATGAGCCCAGGTTAATGGGAGCTGCGCACACCGGCACCCGGTGCTGCTGGGGCTCTGCTTGCCCGGCCAGGCAGCGGGGCAGGCAGTGGGGCAGGCAGTGGGGCAGGCAGTGGGGCAGGCAGCGGGGCAGGCAGCGGGGCAGGGACTGCTCGCCCACCCCGGGGCAGAGCCAAGGCAGCAGCTTGGGGCTGGCAGCGGCAGAGCAGGTTCATCCCCAGGGTCCTGCAGTTCCAGGGAGGGCACGGGGCTGGCCCCGAGAGAGGAGCAGGACACCCAGACACGGGCACGGCGCCGGGGGAGATGTTGGGGGTGGAAATGTCCTGGCTGTCGCTGCTCAGGGTTCACCGTGAGCAGCTGCTGAGGCTGGGACAATACCTCCACCCCTAACACTGCCCATCACCAGGGTCTCGGGGCTCTTCATTCCCCTCTATCTTGAAAGCAGCCAAAAATTAAGCACCAGAACAGCTCTGCCCTGGGCCTGTCCATGGCTCGGTCTCCCCTTGGCCACCCAGGGAAGCTGGAGGCCACTGCGGGTGGGAATTAGCATCTCCCACAATCATCCCTGGGAGACAAGCAGGTAATTAGGGATTAGCACGTGGCTGGATCGACTTCCCGAGGAGCAGGGCTAGCAGAGGGGTTGTGCTTGAGCTCCCCGACACCTTCTCCGTCCAGGAGGCTGGACTTTCCCCTGGTGTTTCGGACGAAGGAAGATGGGGCATTGTGGCAGCACGGGCTCCGGGGGGATCGATGGGAGGCGGCCGAGGCAGGGACAGCAGCTGTGCCCTCCAGGACGGGAGCTGACCCATCTTCCAGGGCTAAAAATATCTTCAAACACCTTCGGGAGCGGGCAAGGGGAGGGAGGGGGCGCGGGGGCGGCTTGCCGGGCTGCGGGAGGAGGATTGATTTCCCTGGCAGAGTCAGTCCTGCAGGATGAAACCGGAGAGCAAGAAGCCCCGGGGTCAGAGGAGAGTCAGCAATTAGTGTTGTAACCTCCTGTTCACATCACGCCCCGTGTCGGGGACACGCGGCCGAGGAGGGGGGCACAGGGTGGCGATGCCCCGAGGGACCCCACGGGCTGGATGCGGAGGAGAAAGCGTTTGGGATGCTGAGGAGCAGCGGTGGCTGTAGGGTGCCCATGGGGACCGTCTGGAGGTCGAAAATGGGGATGATGCTCCGGCTGGGGGCAAGGATGCTCGCCGGGGGACACGGGCACCGGGCACTGGGATGGGCACGTTGAGGGCAGCACCCAGAGCTGCCCAGGCTGCGGGAGCTCGAAGCTGGATCCCTGCCGAGCCGGGGAATGGCTGCGGGAAAGGGGGTAGCTGTTCATGGGAAGCGGAGCCTGCGGGCTGGGGGATGCTCGGTGCTGCTGGGGCGCTCAGCGGGGGACACCTCTCCCTCTGACCCGGAGGAGGGGGAAAATGGTGAAAGGGGAGATGGTCCCAGCCAGCAGCTGCTGCACAAGCCCATGTCCCCAGCCCAGCACCATTTGGTGATGGGACAAAGCCAGCGCTGGGGAGCAAAGTGCCCACGGGGATGGGGACACCATGCCGGGACCCTGCTCACCTCACCCTCTGTCCTCTGCCAGGTGTCACCTACTCGGACACGGTGAGCGCCACGGAGCCGTGCAAGCCCTGCACGCAGTGCGTGGGGTTGCAGAGCATGTCCGCGCCCTGCGTGGAGTCGGACGACGCCGTCTGCCGCTGCGCCTATGGCTACTACCAGGACGAGCCGAGCGGGAGCTGCAAGGAGTGCCAGGTGTGCGAGGTGGGCTTCGGCCTCATGTTCCCCTGCCAGGACTCGCAGGACACGGTCTGTGAGGAGTGTCCCGAGGGCACCTTCTCCAGCGACGCCAACTTCGTGGACCCCTGCCTGCCCTGCACCACCTGCGAGGAGAATGAGGTGATGGTGAAGGAGTGCACGGCCATCTCGGATGCCGAATGCAGAGGTAACGCTGCCTTTTCCGGGGAGAGACGTTGCGGAGGGGAGAGCTGGGTTCGCCGGGTCTCCTGTAGCGCTCCGTGCCTCTGTTTCCCTTTGCACCGCAGCAATGGGGAGGCAGGGGCATGTCCCTGGGCTCGGCGCTGAGGAGAGGACCCCGGCGTCCAGCTGAGCCCCCCAGCCCTCGGATGCTGCAGCACGCAGCTTCCCACCAAGGCAGGGCTTGCCGTGAGCCCTCGTCTCCCTGGCAAATGCCCGGCCCCAGGGTGTGCCCAGCCCTTTCCAGCGACTTCCTTGGCCGAGCTCCTGGCAGGACGCTGCCGCGGGTGCAGGCACTCTGCCGGGTGGCTTTTGGTGTCCAGGAATGGTGAGCGGAGCCACGAGGTTCACCAGTCTCGGATGCCGTGCTCGCCACCGCCCGAGCCTTCGTCAGGAGGGAACGTGGCAAGCGATGGGTTTCTGATGGGAATTAACTGCCCTGAAGAGCTGGGCCACAGCCAACCCCAGAGCCCAGGAGGGTTCAGTGCCCAGGGGAAGGGGGAGAGCATCACTCACCAGCAGCAGCCCCCCACCGTGCCAGCCTGCACCCCACTGCCGTGCACGGCCCCCAGGGCTGCTTCGGCTGGGGACGCCCCGCTCGCTCCTTGGCCATAGCAGCGTGATTCCCTGCCCAGAGCCTGGCCAGGGAGAAAAGAGCTTTGTCCCGGCCGCCGCTGATTCACAGCATGGGGGCAGCCGGCGCAGCTCCCTTGAAAGGGTCGAGTAAATGGAGCCATAAGTCAAGGAGCACAGGGCCAGCTTTGTTAGCTGCCAGCGGGGCCCCGCCGGAAACGGCCCTGACGGCCACCGAAGCGCGGCTCCGAAAGGGCAGCCGGGTCCGGCCGGGGGCCGCGGCCAGGAGGGCCGGCAGGGCAAGATGCCAGCTCCCCGCCGGGGCACCCGCTCCATCCTCGCCGGGCTGGCGGGCGTGGCACAGCCCCGTGGGGCTCGTGGCCGGCGGGCGCAGGACGAGCCCCTGGAGAGGGGGGGGTGGGTTGGGAGGGAGCCGGCACCCAGGGGAGGGGATGGGGCAGCCGCAGGTGAGAGCGTTTTCCCGGGGCAAGACGAGACGTATCCACTCGCGCCATGGGACACGCCTGGGCGTGGCGGGAACGGGGTCACTCCCAAAGGGGGCCAGGCTGGGGGGTACGTGGCTGCAGACGGGGGCCGGGAAAGGGGCGAATCCAGGCTCCGGTGCTGCTGGCAGCCGATGCGCCCGGCTCCGTGCGAGCTGCTGAGGCAGCTGCGTTGCCCCACACGGGTCCCGGTGCAGATGTGTGGTGGATGGGAGGCGGCCGGGGCCGCGTCCCTGGGCTTCGGTCCCAGCGGTGGGAGCCCAGGGCTCAGCCTGCAGCTTGCACGTTGGGGGAGAGCTGCAGGACTTGAGCAAACCCAGTGCAGGGAAAAGCCTGGGGACAAGGGGATGGAGCAGAGCTGGCACCTCCGCAAGCCCCACAGCCTTTGGAGGAAGCCCCCTGCAGAGAGCGTTGCCCCTTCAACCAGATCACCTGCCGCAGCCTGTTACAGGGCATGGCTAATTATTCTCATTTCTTTTCCCCTCCCGCCTGGCAGACCTCCACCCTCGCTGGACAACACACACCCCATCTCTGGCGGGCTCCGACAGCCCCGAGCCCGTCACCAGGGACCCCTTCAACACCGACGTGATGCCCAGCACCCTGGCAGACACTGTCACCACCGTCATGGGCAGCTCGCAGCCCGTCGTGAGCCGCGGCACCGCCGACAACCTCATCCCCGTCTACTGCTCCATCCTGGCGGCCGTGGTGGTGGGGCTGGTGGCCTACATTGCTTTCAAAAGGTGGGGGACCAAGGCAGCACCGTGGGTCGTGGCAGAGGATTTGGGTGGTGGGAAACAGGCTGTGCCCCCCCTCGGAGGTCCCGCAGCCAGAGCTGTCACCAACAAGGGAGGGGAGGGGACCAGGCTGGGTGGGTAGGAGCCGGATTTCCAAAAATGCATGAGAAAGCAGGGGGTTAAGGGTGAAAGAGGGAGATGGCAGCAGCGTGGGGAGCCCTCATCGCAACCCCCCCCTCCACCCAGCCCCTGCTCGTTCCGGCACGCCGCGGGCAGCCGTCGCGGCCGATCACGCTCAGCCGCTCATCCCTGGCGCGCTGGGTTTGCACCTGGCCCTGAGCAGGCCAGGGCCGGCTCCCCGGGCACCCCGGGATGGAGGCACCCCGAGGGTGGGGGGGACCCGCAGGCAGCCCCGGGACCCCGTGAGCTCCGGCAGCGCAGCCGCATTTTTGCAGAAGAGAGCCCTGCCTTGGTCCCTCGCAAAGCTCAGGAGCTCGGCACCAGCTCGGGAGCTGCAAACACCGATTTAAACCGATCCGGCCGCCGTCCTGGAGAGGCTGAGGTTGCAGGAGAAATGCTTCTCCCTGGGAAAAGTGGTCCCAAGAACGGGGGACAAAGCAACAAACCTGCTTCCAGCCTGGGGGACGTCGCCACCGGCTGTCACCTCCCCGCTCCTCTCCCTGCAGGTGGAACAACTGCAAACAGAACAAGCAAGGGGCCAACAACCGCCCGGTGAACCAGACACCCTCGCCGGAGGGGGAGAAGCTGCACAGCGACAGTGGCATCTCGGTGGACAGCCAGAGCCTGCACGACCAGCAGCCGCCCAGCCAGAGCACCCAGGGGCCAGGTAGGGCGAACCGGGTGCCGCAGGGTGGGCGAGGGCACCCCGGGGATGGGCTTAACGCTGCTTCGTCCTTCCCAGCGCCCAAGGGAGACGGGAACCTCTACGCCAACCTGCCGCCCAGCAAGCAGGAGGAGGTGGAGAAGCTGCTGGGCAGCTCCACGGAGGAGACGTGGAGGCAGCTGGCCGGGGAGCTGGGCTACAAAGAGGACCTCATAGACTCCTTCACCCGGGAGGAATCGCCCGCCCGGGCTCTCCTGGCCGACTGGTCCTCCAAGGAGACGGCCACCCTCGCCGCCCTGCTCGCCGCCCTGCGCAAGATCCAGCGTGGGGACATCGCCGAGAGCTTGTACAGCGAGTCCACCGCCACCTCTCCCGTCTGAAGGGTGGCCTGGGGCGGCCTCGCGGGGTCCCCTTCCCCCTTCGCCCCCTCGCCTCTCCCCTCCCCAGCACCAAGACCCCCGGAGGGGAGGGTGGGAAGGAAGCGGGGGCTCCCCAGGCCCCCCCAGTTTACGGTCCTGTATGCACTGAGCTCCTGTTTTCGGTGTCACTCCCTCCTAACGCCGTCTTCCCCGGCAGCCTGTAAGCGGTCGGGTGCGGGGCTCAGTCCCGCTCAACGCCCGTAGCCTGTCTGCCGCCGGAGCATCCTCTGCATCCCCATGAGGCTGGATGGACAGACGGATGCAGGAATGAGCACCACGCTCTCAGCCCTCTCCTCTCTCCCCTTCCAGCCCCTTCTCCTTCCTCCTCGGGGCTTCAGTTCTCCTCTTCCTCCTGCCCTTCCTCCTTGGCCCACCCCACCGCCATCTCCTGCTTCCCTCCAACGCCCTGAAATCCAGCTGCTCTCCCCAGACCGCAGGCGAGGGGCAGGGCTGGGATGGGCGCAGGGAGACCTGGAGCTGCTGTACCAGGATTCGGGGAGGGGTCTGGTCCTGTGGCCGGGCTGTGCCACGGGGGGGTGGGCTGGGGGAAAGGACTTGGCTTCCAGCAGCCCAACCTACACTGTGAAATTTGGGGGGCGCAGCCCCCACGCACGCTCCGCAGGGCTGGCGGCGTTTGGTCTCGGTGGCGAGCAGCCGATGTCGGGGACCAGGCTTCTGGGTGCCACCGCCTCCCTGGTGCTGGAGCTCCGCGAGGGGACGCACCGAAGGTCTAAAGGGCTGACAAAGTGCCTGCCCGTGGTGGGGACATGACGAAAGGGCTCTGCTCATCCTTCCCCTGGCACCGGCTCCGGCGTCCCCACGCTGCAGCGACGCAGGAGCAAAACCACCCTGCCACCGTTGCACTGTCCCTCCTCGCCCGCAGACCCAGCCGGTGCCGGCAGTCCCAGCTCCCTGCTTGTAAGGGCTCTTCCTCCTCCGGCTCTGCAAAGGAGGGCTCAGAAACACCCCTGCCTGCTCCCCTGCGGGCCCTTCACCTCCATCCGGGTGCACAGCGGGTGCTGCCCACCCTTGGTGTGCCGACTGCCTCCCCGGGGCACCCTTGGGACCCCACCGCAGCCCCGGGGAGGGGACATCGCTCACCGCCTCCACGTCTCCAGAGCTATAAATGCATTTTCTTGGCATATCAGCTCCCCACCCAGCACCCAGCTCACTCATGGGCGATGCTGGAGAGCAGGCGCCGGGTGGGCGAGCATCCCGTTCCCCCTGCCAGCGCGGTCCTGGGGGACGTCCCCAACACAGCTACGGCTCTGACGTCTCGCTTGCCGGGAGCATCGTGGGCTGTTTGCAGAGGAAGGACTGCAAGGCGAGCTGGTGCACAGCACTGGTGCTGGGTACGTCTGCGCCTACGGACTCCCGCTTCGCCTCCGGATTCAGCCACAAACCCTTTCCCGAAGGCAGAAGGTGATTTTCCTGCCCTCTCTAAGGAGATAAGCAAGACTTGTAAATAATACTGTGTCATTTTACTAACTGCTCGATGTTTCCACGTGTGACATGGGGTGACGGTGCCCAGCCTGGCCCCTCTGCTCCCCCTCACAGCCTTTCTGCCCGCAAGGCAAGCTTTCGTTTTGCAGCCCAAGCCTTCGGTCCCACCTCATTTCTGGCCTTACAGACTCGATGGGGAGGCAGAGAAACACGCACACCCCAAAAACGGCTGCAGCAGGTCCATGAGAAATGTGGGAACGTAGAGGGATTTGGCTGCTCCCAGCGGAGCTGCCAGGCGCTGGGAGGGAGAGCTCGGCGCTTTCTGCGGGATCGGAGCCTGCGTCAATAGGATTCGAGCAGCCAGGCTCTTCAAAAGCTTTTGGGACTTTTGCCCCCTGTGCTTTGGATGATAAAGCAGCACAGGCTGAGTCTGGATCTCCAGGATGGGATCTTTGGTGCCTCCTGCCCTCGTGCAATGAAAGACCAAAGATCCCTTTGGAGGAACAATGTTGGCCAGTGGCTGCCCATGCCAAACCCGTCGGTTAGAAGCAGTTGGCCTTGACAGGGCTGTGAGTCCCACGTCCGAGTCCCGACCCTCTCCCATCACTGAAATCCAAGGAAACTGCCCCAGATTTGCAACCCCACTTGCGGCGGGCGACTCCGGCTCGCGAGCCCCCGGCTGGGGCACCGGCTCCGTGCAGACCGAGCCGTCCACAGGGATGCTTTTGGATGGATTCAAATGTTGGTCATCGTCAGGTTGTTTCCATCGATCCCTTTTTTTGGGTGAAGAGACTCAAATACAAACTAAGGGCGACTGGAATAAAGTGCCCATCAACAGCAAAACAAACTGCCCACGTCGGTCTGACGCGCCAGCTCGGCCGCTCCTCGCCAGCTGGAAATTGCTTTTCTTCAGGACAATACTGCCACGGTCTCAGGTTTCAATTGCCATAGCAAAGGGATTTCCTCAGGGCTGAGGAAACGGAGACAAACTCAGCATCCAAAGAGAAGCCAGGGGATGCCTCAAATCCCTGGTTGCAGGAAAAAAATAAGAATAAAATTAAAAAAAAAAAAAAAAACAAAACAAAACCAAGGAGGGAAAACCAAGCCAAAGTTCGTGCTCGTCGGTATGTTTTCTGTGTCCTTTTCTAACGTTCCTGTTGTACGAAGAACGCGTGGTTCTCTACTCACCCCTGTGTAATACCCGTGCCGGTTTGTTAGGAAGTTTTACGGTGAAGAAGTAGCCGTTGTAGGAGTTGGGGGGCTTGCGGGGGGGGGGGGAGCAGCATGGGGAGGGGGGGCGATGCACGGGGGGTGGCGGGCCGCGGTGCCGGCCGGGTGGGTAGCTGTCCTTGTGTATCCGTCGGATGCCAATAAAGAGCATCACTACAGTGGCGTGCCGCTTGGTTCTTCCGCCCCGCCGAGAACGGAGGTTTGTGAATCCACGATAGGAAAAACGGCCTCAAAGCCTTCGGGGTGGGGTTTTTCTTCTTCTTTCTTCCCCGTCTTCCTATTTTAACCTTATAAATGGCAGGAATGTAAAGCCTGATCTTATCTGGAGGAGGATTTCTTGGGAGCGCGCGGTGGAGGCTCGGACCTCAGCCAGGAAGGCAGCGCCGGGAGCTTCGCATGACTTCTGCAGCTTGGTACCTCGGTTACACAAGCGGCTGCGGTGCCCGGCAGCGCCCCAGGCACCCCCAGCACTGCCCACCACGCTCCTGCCCTGCTCCCTGGGACGGCACAGTCGGTGCGCTTCGGGAGAGACCTTGGATGTTGGGAAAAAAAAACAGAAAAAGGGGGCAGCTTCCTCCTCCTGCCCCTCCGAGTTACTTCAGCTGCTGCAAAAGAGCACCGAAAGGCTCAAGTCCGCTTATTTTGAAGCATTTGCTGCTTTGGGCACAAGGCGCCTATTTCTGCACCCCGGTGCCGTTAGCAGCGCTGCCCTCGGCACCCCGAGGTGCAGGATCAGCCTCCCGGCATCCTACACAAAACCCCCAGACCCAGGGGAGATTTACTGAGGTGGGGGAAAGTTTTTGCAACGAGTTCAGGAAGGGCTCGGGGGGCCCAGCTGCCGGGTAGCAAAGGGGTACAGGGCACGTTCCTGATGCTAAATACTCACACAGCCCTGGGGCAGCCGAATTAGGGGGGGAGAACCCCCAGGCAGGGTGACAGGTAAAACTTCCCCCAAACTAGAGGTTGGCTCTCGCCTCAAGGAGCTTCCGACGGCTCCCGGGAAGGTACGCGTCCCCGGTGAGCGTGGGACACGTGGGCGAGGGCAGCTGGGACCTCACGGGGCTGGCGCTGGAGCTGTTTTGCCCAGGATCGTGTGTGGGTTTGCGCACAGAAGTATTTACACATTGTAGTTTGTAAGAGCTTGAAATAGGATGCTCAAATGTAGCCGGTTTTATTTTTGGCTGGCCTGGGTCGCTCTCTAGCAGGAAACGTAACGAGGACCAGGACTGCGCGCACATAAAGAGCATTCCCGTTCCTTTTTCCAGGCTCCCACACGGTGCTGCAAATAAACAAGGGAAAATAATTGCAATCAATCCATTAGGTTTAATCTGCTTCCTCTTAATCCCCGTGCTCCCCTGGGAAAGAGACTGGAATGGAGAAGAGGAGCGGAGCCGGGCTGCGAGCGTGAGCTGCAGGGTCTCTGCTGGGGAGGGAGCCCGGAGCCGGCAGGCAGGACCCGGGGCGGGCAGCGAGCATCCTCTGCCCCCACCACTCTCCCTGCATCCTGGGCTGAAGCCGTGCTCGGGGGAGAGGGAGGGAAGGGGCTTTGCGAGGTGGTCTTCATGTGCGGGATCGGCTGCATTAGATGGCCCTTGGGGAGAGCAACCTGATTTATGGTTAGTGCTGGGGGGAACAACAAGATCGGGAAAGGAGCCTGATGTTTGCATCGGCTGGCGAGCAGGGCTGGGGAAAGGGCCCTGGAAAACTTCCTTCCCCTTCGTTATGGGTGCCTGGGGAGGGAGCGAGTGGCCCCCTGCTTAATCTCGCATCTGCTGTGAGGAGCTCTGGAGGGGCTCCCCCAGGCTGGGGGCTGGCTGGGGGGGCGGGGGGCGGAGGAGGACAGCCACCAGCACGGGAGCACAGGGACAGACCCGTGCTGGACCCACGAGCCTGCTTCGGCCACCGTCACCCCCAGCAAAGAGCCACCGCTTTGCTAAACCACTCGCCATCCCCAGCGCGAGGTCTTGGATAACCTCGCCAGCCACCAAGAAAAAGGAAAAAAACCAAAAAAACCCCATTAAAACCCCAGGATGCACAGAGATGCTTTTCATTCACCTCCTGGCTCCTACGGGGAGCCGGGACCTTCCCTTCATGGGGAGACAAAGATAGGAAAAGAAAGCTGAGCTTCCAGGATAGCAGCAGGGCTTTGCAAGTGAACAGCTCACGGCACCCAGGTGCAGCTGACAAACGCTAATCTCACCTATATTTCTTCCCCGTCCATCTGTCTGCCTCCAGAAGCGAGCAGAGCAAGCGTTCTTGCAGGTTCCTCCGGCAATTCCGCCTGGATTTTGGGGGTGCAGCTGGCCACAGGGATGGGGGATTTGGAGATGCTTCAATTCCAGACCCCAGGGGCAACCCCGACCTGCAAACAGTCCTGTGGTACCTGCCCCGAGCGGGGCACGAGGGTCGGTGCCGGCATCAGCAGCCCCAGCTCCCCCCTTCGCACCCCCCGGCAAAATCTGCCTCCCATATGCTGGCACGAGCCACATTCCCAAATAATGGGAAGCAGGTCGGCGGCAAAGCCGGGAGCGCCGGGGCGATGGCCGCGGGCCAGTGCCGGGCACAGCCCATCCCTGAGGCTGCCTCGTGCCGTGGGAGCGCAGGGGCTGCTCGAAGGCTGGCGGGATGGAGGTGGGAGAGACAACAGCCCCCAGGAGAGCTGCATGGCAGCCTCCCTCTTTCACCCTGCTCCTAGCTCCTTGCCCGAGGCTTTGCCAGCCCTGCAGCCCTGATGGGGCTGAGCCGGCATCACAAGGTACAGTCGTAACCCATCACCACCCATCACCACCCCTCTCTTGACCAGGCTCGGGGAAACGCATGCATGGTCCAAACCTTGAGCAATTGTGGATGCTGTTGCAGCATCCAGAAACTCCAGCAGGAACCGGGGCTGTGCCTGGAGCAGGTTAAACCTGGCCCAGGATAAACGTGGCCCGAAAGGCAAGGGGAGAAGCCAGCGGGTGAGGAAGGGGCAAAAGCACCGCGGCCGGGTGCCTGGCGAGGCAGGGCAGAGGTGGGAAAAGCCCCTGCGTCTCAGGGTGCCCCCACAAGCTCGTAAGGGGCAGGGGACAGAAGGGAGTGGGACATGGCTGTCCTAGCACAGGACAAGGACATCTGAGCAGTGGCAGAGCCAAGACCAACCCCTGCAGCCACCTCGCTTGAAACCACCCCGAATTCAACGCCTCTAAGAGATGGGGCATCCCACCCACTCACCGGGGAAGGAGGGACGGCACTGCCGCCGCCAGCAGGGCCGGGCAGCAGGGGGGCAGCAGGGGGAAGGGGAAGGGGAAGCCCTGCCCTTCTTCTTCCCCAAATTCGCCCCAGGTGATTCTGCTTTGCTGCAGCTGGGTGCAAACGGAGAGGTGGTGATGGGGCTTCACCTTAACGGCTGTGGCCTTCCTGGAGGGAGCAGGGCGAGGTTAAACAGCCCCAGATGGATGTGTCTGGGGGGAGTTAGCAAGGGAGATGGCGTGAGAGCGGACCAGCAGCCAGGGCACGGCAGTGGTCCCCCCCCAGGCACGTGCAATTCCTGTCGCTGCTGTTGAACCATCTCAGCAAGACCCGGCGCGGAGGGTCTGGCACAGGGGTGTGAGACGTTGCTCAAATTATCCTGAGGAAACCCATCTCCAGCCCAGCAACGCAAGAGTGAGGGTACAGTGGAGCCGCCTGGGGAACGCCAAGGTAACCCCCCAGCCAGGCGAGCTGCGGGATAAATGGGGGAAAACACTCTGCTTTCCCTCAAAGCATCGCTCTGAGATGCAGATCGCCGCTGGCTGGTAACGCCACCGACACTGCGGCCTCCCGTGCGAAGGCTGGCTTCGTCTGGCGCTGAAATGAAGCCACCTGGGTATCGAGCAGTGCTTTTGTTCTGGCGAAGAGATGGCAAGCAGCCATCCCGGAGCGCAGGGAAGGGAGCAGAGAGCCACAGAAGTGGCCAGATCCCTCCGATGGTGACGTTGCAGCAGCTCCCTGAAAGTCCACCCCGCTCCCGTGAAGGGCTTCAAGCTCTGCACAGCACCGTAGCGCTGAGCCATTTTGTAGGAAACTTGCCCACAGCTCACTTTCCTGCTCTTTTAATTATTTCCTTTATTTGAGTATGAAAGGGGAAGGGGTGGGGGAATGATTTACAGAGACTGGGAGAAAGTGGTCGGGTTGGTTTCCTTCCAAACGCGGCTGAAGACGAAATCACTGAGAGCAGGAAAAAGCCTCCGAGGGGTCTGGAAGAGTTGACTTTCTCCTGTTTCCAGGGGAGGATGGGGCAGATGAAGGAGATTTTAATTCCCAGGCCAACTGAAGATGAGCTTCAGCCAGGACGTTGCTGCTTCAGAGGAGGCTGCCAGGGTCCCTTGCTCCCAGGGCGAGCACGCAAGCCCTCTCCTGGGAACATCGCACCGCTTGGGTGCGAAGCCAGGCTGGAAGGATGGTGAAGAGGTTTTAATTCCCTCAAAAAGGTGAAAAAAAACCCCCATGCGATTCACTCCAGTTCATCATTTCCCCTTGGCCATTAGTTGGTGACTCATTTTCCCCATCTGAAAAGCAGAGTGAATATGGGATGCAAGCTCCCAGGTTAGTTTGTTACTCATTTGAAAATAAATATTTTATTCTTTTTTTCTTTTTTTTTTTTTAATCTCCAGCTGCTGGGTGCTGGAAGTGTCTCTTTGTTTTAGAAACAAAACAAAAAAATAAAATTTTCATTAGAGACTTTTCCAAACAAAGCAAGCAGAGCCCAGCCTCCGGTCCCGGCTGACGGTCGCCGGAGTTTTGCATCGCAAAAACTCCGGCGAACGTCAGCCGGGACCGGAGGCTGGGCTCTGCTTTGCAAAACTGCCAGATTAAGTACTTAGAAATACAGATTTCTGGTTTTCCAACTAGGGAGGCCGGGCTGGGTGCCAGGCGAGCCGTGGGAAGGCAGCAAACAGCGGCCAACTCCAGTGCACCGGCACTGACCCTTGTGCACGATCTCCCTTCCCATCCCTGGGCGCATCCTTGTCCCCTTGGTGGAGAGATGCTGGGGAAGGACCCCGTTTTTGCAGCCTGTGCTCCAAAACCAAGCCGAATCTTGGTGCAGCCACATCTTCCCGGCTCTCTGCATCACTTCGTGTCCCTGTGCTGCCAGGGATGGGTCACCACCCCATGGCAAAACTCGCTAATATTCATCAAGCTTGCAGGGCGAAAAGAAACAACTGATGTGAGGCCAGCGAGGGTTTTGCTCGGCTCCTGGGCGGGGAGGAAAGTCTCCCTCCGTGCAGGTCCAGCCTGTCTTTAAGCTCAAATCCATCCCACACAAATTCTCCCCCCCTCCCCGTTTCCCTTGCACAGCTCGGTAGCTGGAAGGGTTTTGTTCCATCTCTAATTGCTTCAGACCTGCTTTTCAGCCTGGAATAATCAAGGCTTTCTGGAGAGATGCTTCGGCTCAACGCTGGAAAATACCCAAGGCAACGCACACGCAACTGCAAGGTCAAAAAACCAGAGGCGTAGAACAGTTGCAGATCTGCGGGTGGATAACCACCGCCGCCAGCCCGAGCTGCAGCCCAAGCCAGGGCGTTCCAAAAGAGCTCGAGGGAAGCAGCATCCCACCCACGCACCCGGACCACGCAGGGCACGTGCGGCCGTGCTGCTCCTCGCCCGTTCCGCTGACCCGAGGCCAGAAGCACCAAAATGGCATTTTGGGGCTAAAACCCGGTGCAACCCGAAGTACCCGCGCACTTGGGCCAGGTGCTGGATGCAGGGGGACGAGGGTCCCCGGTGCGGCGGGGGGCAGCCTGGGCTGCGGGGGGTTAAGCAGGATCAGTGGAACGAGATTGTGGGAAAATCAGTGAGGAGGGGAACAAAGTCACCGGGCCCTGGCAATGCCCGTCCGAGCCAGGCACGGAACCCCGACACCCGCAGCCCCCACCCCCGAGGCACCCCCCCGGCCAGGCTCTAGGCTCAGGGGTCCTTCCAGACGTTGCCTTACCTTCCTCCCCCACTTTGCTGCTCCTGCAAGGTGCTCCCAGGCACCCAGTGCTGCTGGAAGGGGAATAAAAAGCGAGGTGAGGTCGATGGGTCCACGGTCCCGTACCACACCTGGGAGCGTGGCTGGGGATGGGGGGTGATGTGCTGCCACCCCCAGCCCCGCTCCGCAAAGGGAGCCCAGGTTGAGGGCACTCGGGGGGCCGTGGGCTGGGCAAGCAGCACAGCCCCGCTCTCCAGGGCTGGGTGAGAAACACATCGCCCCCCCCAGATGCTGCCCAGGGGCTGTCGATGACAGCCACACGCCTCCGGGACGCCCCCGGGCAGAGCTGCCTGCAGAGCCCCGGGAAAGAGCCGCCAGCCAACCCATTTCCTTCCAAAGAGCCTCGATTTTACACTTGACGTGAAAGGATTGAAACATTTATGATTGAGCCCAGGCTAAAAGTTCCTGGGAATTGCCCGTGCAACCATATGGAGTTGTTCCCTGGCTTAAAAAACACAAACACAAAACCCCCAAGACATCCCCCCTCCCAATCCAGCCCCGGCTTCCCACCCCCTTCCTTCCTCCCCTCGGCTCAGAAAAAGCCGCTCGCTCTCCAGCTACGGCCGCTGGTTTCAATTATCTCTGTGATTAACTTTCTTCATTTTACAGGCGGTTCCTGCCAGGCGCCCCATTTCCACCCCGCTGCGATGCGGGGAGCGGCGTGGCCGGGGGGGCAAAGCTGCAGAGCACCCCAGGGTGCTGGTGTGGGGGTACGGCGATGCTCCAGCCCCGCTGGGCGACGGGGAGGACGAGCCTCGGGGCAGGGTGGTGGGATGCTGAGCTGAGAGGTTGCAGGCAGGAAAAACTAAAGGGAAGGGGAGAGGGAGGAGGAAGAGGATGGAGGCTGAGAGAAGTGATGAATGGGGTCAGAAAAGGTTTGGAAATGCAGGATTTGGGGAGGGAGCGGGGAGGAGGGGGACCTGGTGCTGGGCTTGCAGACACGGCTGCCTGCTTGGAAAGAGGGAAGGTGTGAACGTCAGAGGAGACGAGGAGGGAGCAGCAGGTGATGTGTTTTATCTCGCTGCTCCCGCCCACGCTCAGCCCCTGGGATTCAGCTCTGAGCCACCCCCCGCCACCCCTGGGCACCCCTGGGTGCTGCCCCAGGGCACCGGGGCGTCCCTGCCTTCCCTACAACAGCCGTACCCAGCGCCCGCGGGACGTGCTGGGCTGCGGGCGGCCGTAACGCTGACGCCCTTCTCCATCCCTCCCTTGCCACCTCCTGCCCCTTCCGCCAGCTCCAGGCACTGCCGAGGATATTTTGGTCCAGAGATCGCGGGGAGCCCACCAGTCCCCATAGCAGGGGGTCACCGCCAGCCCGGGCCCTTCCTCGAGCCCCCCACCCTCCACAGCAGTGGGAGAGGAGCAAGGAGGGACCATGACCCCCTTCATCACCCACCGGGACGCTCGGGGCAAGCCGTGGGGTGGCCCAACCCACCTCGCCCCAGCCATAAATCCTGCCCCAATTTCCAGCAGGCACTAGAAGCTGATTTGATTCTAATTTCCTTCTCTTGACTCAAGATTGAGCCTTTAATCCCCTCCAGCAAGCAGTCCCCGACCGCACCACCTCCTCCCTCTCCCCTTTTCCTCCCCGTCCCCCCACCGGCCTCCTGCCCCGGCCGGGCAGCGAGCGGGGCCAGCTGGGCTCCATCGCCAGCCCCGTGGGGCTCCCCCACCACCCTGTGGTTACCTGACCCTTCCCCGCTGCTCAGCCGCAGGGGAGGCAACTGCGGCTCTGTCGCTGCAAAACCTGAGATGGGCCCTGGGTCCCCCCTTGTGCCGGAGAAGGGCAGGATGGAGAAACCGAGGGGCAAATCCCCACCTTTAAGGGAGGACAGGAGGTCTCAGGGCTGCTTAACCCAGGAGAGAGCGGTGTACGGAGCTGGGGAGTACCCTGCGGTGTGGAAATCTGCTGCGGGATCATCACCTCCATGCCTTTTGGGCCAAAACAAGTGGCAAGAGGTTAAATCACAGCCAGGGAATTCCAGCTGGATGATGGGACGCACTGGGAGAAAGCGGCTGCTGCACGGCCATCGCTGTGGCTTTGCTAAGACCAGCCCGGCTGCCGGGGAGGGCGATGGGGCAGACGCCCACGGTGTCCCCACACGGGGTCTGCTTTGCTCGGCAGCCCCCTTCTCCCTGGCGAGCACGACGTGAGGATGCGGTGGATCCCCCCGGCCGCTCCCATGCCCGTCTGTGTCTGGGTGAGCGAAGCACGAGCTGGAAGCCGGCGCTCAGCCGGGGCTGCACGCAGACAATCAGCAGATTGGGGCATCTTTAAGGGTGCCAGAAACCCATAAGGAGGGTCCGTGGGCTTCTGCCAAGATTTCCTACCCATCCCCAGGCCCCCCAGACCCCCCCATTCCCTGACGGCCCATCGTCCCCAGGCTGCTGCGCCCAGTCCCTGCTGTAGAGGGAACACAAAGCCCTAGCGCTGGGTCAGGGGGGAAGATGCTGATATGGGAGAAAAATGGATGTTAGGAAAATATGGGGTGTTTGGCTCTGAAATCCGGGGATAGAGACCAAACCCTGGGGGTGGGGGAGCGGTGATGACTTAATCGGGGGAGTTCTGGCTTAGAGGAACTGGCTGGTCGAGGCTGCAGAGCATCAGCACAAAACCGGGGGGTCCGTGTTTCGTTTACCTCCTGCCATACACGGGGGTTACAGACCGGACTCTGGGGGGGGGAGCAGAGACATTTTGGACCCAAGGAGGGGGATGCAATGGGAAGGGGAAGCGGGGGCAAGGTGGGTCACCGACCTTTCCGCACCTCCCCGCTGTAATCCCAGCCTGGGCCGCTGTAGTCACCCCCTTTGTCCGGATGAAAAGCGGGGAGGTTGGGTTACCAAATTGCACCCATCTCGCCCTCTCCCTCCTGCTTCGTTCCCTCGCCGGCTGCCCCTGCCACCGGCTACGGTTACCCCACGGACAAAGGTGTTGGCGGCAGGGGGCTGGGGGTCCCCGAGCAGGGACACAGCCCGGCCCACGGCGCTTTCATCTCCTCTCCGCCAGCCTGGGGAGCAGAGATAACCCCTGCCCTGAGCAGGCTGCCTGGCGAGATACGATCAGAGCCAGCAGGTAGACAAGGCTCGGCCCTTCGGCACCCGAAACCAGAGCGTTTCTCTGGTGCCTTCTGCCTCTTTGCAACTCAACCCACTCCATCCCATCGCTGTACGGGGTAGCACGGTCCCAAGCGGCTCCGGCTCCAGCAAAACCGCAGCCGATCCCCTTCACCTGGTCCTTGCACAGCTTTTCCCGTGCTTCCCCAAGCTGTGCTGCCCCTTCGGATGCAGGGGACGAGACGGGAGCTCCTTTGGCACCTTACATCCTGCAATGGGCTCAGCGGCTTTGCCAAGCAGCTCAAACCCGGGCAATCCCAGCAACGGGAGCACCCTGGGAAACCAGGCTGCATCCCGGAGCGCTTCTGCGGTGGTTAGATACAGGTTAATTCCCCTGCAGCCATCTCCTCCCCAGCCGGTGCCCTCAAGCCCGAGCTCAGCCTGCTGCTCATGGTCCCCACAGCATCTGGGAAGCATCTCCTGATTGAGAGAAACGAGCCCAAAAGTGCCGCTCGGCTCTTGCAGAAGCAGCCCGAGGCCGGTGCTCTGCCAGGGCGGGATGAAAAGCATCCCCTGGCCACGACAGTGTTTCTTGGCTTTCGGGAAAGGTTATTTCTTAACGCGGTTGGAGGCTCAGAACAGGGGCTGGGGAGGGAAAAAAAGCATCGATCCAAGTGAGCGCTGCTCGCTCTGACATCCCGAGCCTCGGCCAAACTCGGCTCCGGTAGTGCTGCCTTTTCCTCAGAAGGAGAAGCAATATTTGTCTGGGACGAGGGAGCTGGAAAGCCAGGCGTTTCCCTGCTTTCCTCACCGGCCCCTTCGATGGCAGAGGACTGGGGTACGCAGCAGATCCCTGCGTGGCTGTGGGCATCTCCATCGCTCCGTGCAAGGTGGGTACCGGTGCTCCTGGTCTCAGCCCGGCTGGGGACGGGCTCCCGCAGCCTGGGGTTAGTGCATAGAAAGCATCTTCCTCTGGGGACGCGTGCTTTGAACGAAACCGAGGGTGCGGGGACAGAGCAGAGGTCCAGCACCCGGCGGTGAGTGTTAGACGGTGCTTTTCATCAGCGACCTGACAACCCACTGACAGGATGACTTTGTTCCCGAGAGAAACCTGCCCCTTCTTTGAAGTTACTGGAAGTCCCCTAAAATAAGGAGGCTTTTATGGAAAGGGTAATTGCTCTTCATTGCACCAAGAAGCAGTGGGGAGAAGGAATCAAAGGCAAGCAGCCTCCAGAGCATCTCTCCTGCGGGTAGGAGAAATATTGTGTCTGGCTGCCCCCGCCGCTCCAGCCCACCCTGCTGATGCTTCGGTCACTTCTTGGGTTTCATTCATGAGGTTCCCAAAATAACTTCTCCTTTCTCATCAGGGCAGGAAGCCGTAAGAAACAAATCAAAGTCCAAGTCTGCTCCAGACACCGATTCCTCCAGCGTACCAGGCCAGCTGAGGCTGTGAGCCTTTGGATAAGCAAGAAGACGAGAAAGCGCTTTTTAATTTCCTTGAAGCACAGCGAGTCGCCCGAGTTTTGGCATCGCTGCTTGCTCTGCACTGCGTTCACACGCTGCCTCCAGCTCCCAGCAGTTTCGAGGTCGGTGAACTTGACCCCTCATTTGAAGTTTTGTGTCGCAGGGACAGCTTCCGCAGCCGTCACCCAAGGTGCTGCCGTGACCCCTGGACCTCCCTCGCTCCCAGAGTGTCCCCGAAACTTTAACACGTGTATTTGCATCCCCCCAACACGTGGGACTGGCTCCCACATGTTCTGGTGGAGCAAGAACTCAAGGTAGGCCTTCCAAATTCCTCTCTGGCCACTGGCTCCTCCGTCCTGGCAAAGCCACTGACCCAGGAACCGCAGACAAACCGCTGGGTTTTGGCTCCGAAACGCTGGCCAGGAGTATGATGCAGCCGAGGACCCAACGTTCCCGAGGAACCCTGCCAGCTGCCCTGGGGCTCAGCCATCCCCGCTCGCACCCGCGGCTCTGCCAGGCTCTGCCTGTATTGCCGTGACGGCCGCCGGGGCTGAGCGGGGCTGGCTCTCGCTGGCCGGCACGGCCGCTGCTGGCAGGGATGGCTGGAGAGATGCTCAGCCGGCTCCCGCGCTCCGTCCGGGCTGCCCAGGAGGATTTTGGCCAGGTTATAACTGTACGACGCCGCAGTCTGGGAGCTGAGGGCAGCTGGAGGTGCATCCTTACACCAAGGTGTGGGGTGAACCCTCGTCCTCAGCCCCTGCCTGGCTCCGGGGCACTGGCGACACTGGAAACAACACAAAAATGGGCAAAATGCCCCATTTCTGCTGCCAGGAGCTGGCACCGGGCTCGGACCGCTCCTACCTGAGGAAGGGAAGGGGCCACGGTGGAGCGGTGCCTTTTCGTCAGAGAGCTGACGCCCACGGGAAGGATGACTTTGTCCCCAGAGGCGTTCCTGAGCGATGCTCCGGCGCCGCTCCAGAGCCGGGGGGAGGCGAGCGCTTCGTGCAGCACATCTGGATCTGGACGGGGACATCTGCCCGCAGCCCGCTGGCTGCAACACATCGAGCGTGCACTGAGGGAACCGCAAACTCCCCTGTTCGTGGGACGGCGTCTGATCCAGTGCAGAACTAAAAGCAAATATTTTCGCAAGATTCCCAGGAAGCACAAGTGGGGGGGAGGAAGGGATCCCCATGGCCACCGGCACGTCGGAAACGTTCACTTTTCCCTTCCCTTTTACATCTCTTTTATATGCTTGTTAGCCAGCGGGTTTGATACGCTTCTGACCCACCCTGCCGTAAGACTTCACACCGGGCGCTGCGGGGGTTGTTCAGTGCATTGAGTCGGGCCAGGGCGCGGGGAGAGCCTGAACCCCATCCACACGCGTGGAGAAGCCCCGCTGCCGTAAGAACACATGGGAGCATTTTGTTCCTTCACTGGATGACAAAAATGCATTAGCGGATTATTATTATTAAGCTGGGGAATGACAAATAATCCACCTCTGAAGAATGCCCTAGCGAGAAACAGCTGTGTGACGTTTATTATAGCAAATATTTCCGTGAGGACCAGCAGCTGGCCGGGACGGACCGGTCTCGGGAGCCTCGGGGAGCAAAACAAGGGGAAAGAAGTGTCTTATCAAGAAAATATTTCATCTGTCAGGTGGCTCAGTTTGCTCTTTGGCTAAATGAAAGGCACCAAAAATAGAAGGCGTTCAAAGAGTTTGCAGTGAATAAATAGAAAAAGGGGAAAAAACTGGTCTAATTCTGGCTTCCAGGCTGCGGGGAGGGCGGCAAGCGCAGCAACAGCCCCTGCAGAAATCTGGTCCGAGTTTCGTGCTCATAACAAAGCCGAAACCTCAACGAGTTTCACATGGTTTTGTGTTTCTCCCACAGCATTTTCCACAGCCACAAAAGCAGGGACTTGAAAAATGACCTCAAAATTTTTATCTGAATTGAGAAATCTCCCCCTGGCCCCGCTGACTCATCCCATCTGTGAACGGCCGGGGCACAAGGCAGGCGCGAGGTTAGCACACGTGCACTGCAAGTGCGTGACACAACCTGCCTCCGGGCATAAATCCTTCCCAGCCAGGGCCGGAGCGTCACTGATTTCCTGATGCCCGCTGCCACGCTTCTCTTTCCTTAAGAAATGGCTCAAGCGACACAAACCCCTGTCCCCAGCCCCTCTTTGACCGCCCATGGGGCCACGGCAGCGTGATGCTGCTGGGAAGAGCCGTGGGGTGCGATGGGGACCACGGCAGCGTGGTGCTGCTGGGAAGAGCCGTGGGGTGCGATGGGGACCACAGGGACCACAATCCAGACCTGCTCACGCATTTCTAGGGGCGGCAGGGAAGCGATGGCTTGCTCCCAGCACTGCCTCTTCCATTCAGTGCCGAGGGGCAATTCTGTGATTTTTTTGCACGCTGGTTAATTAAAACATCTCCTGCTGCTTGATGTACGCAGGGACGCGATGGCACCATGTCCCCGTGGGGTCTCGCCATCACGTGCAAAAAAAGGGCGATGCTGGGGCTGGGAAAGCATCGGTGCTGCGAGGCGAAGCGTCCTGAAAGAGCTTAACGCCGGCTGCCTCCAGGACCCGCGGGCACCTACAGTCCAGGGGCACTTCAGCTCCGTCCCTGCACGGCCGGTGCCTTGAAGGAGCTGGCAGGGCACGTGCTGCTGGCAGCACCGTCCCGTTTGCAGCAGGATCGGCCCCCCCTTTGCAAGGAGGGGAAGCAGATGGGAGTGATTTAGCCCCAGCCATGGGGCTGCTCCAGGGGATGGAGCAGCTGGGGAGCAAATCGCGATGCTGTGGGGCTGCAGCAAAGCGTCGGCTGGCAGTTTGTCTGTCCCCCGACAGGCTTTCGGCGCTGATCAAACACCACATCACCCCACACACTTTCCCACCGGGCTGGCTTTGCAGCTGAGCAAAGCCGCCTTTTGGCAAGTCCTGCTTTTTGTCTGGAGCAGGGAAGAGCCTGGGAGCACCCCCCTCCCCACACCTTCAAGGGACCCCAAAATGCACCGTTCCCCCGGCTCCCGTCGCTTTCCAGGCAGAGCCACTGCCTGCAGACCCCGAGGGGACGAGCCTTGGCACCCCCAACCTCCCCCAAAACAACGTCTCCAAGAGCCCTCGCAGGTTTAATGGCAAAATGCATCCCCATGCCCAGCAGTGGGGTCTTATCCCAGGAAAATCCAACGGTGGGACCTCGTCCCAAAGACATCGCCGCACTTGCAGAGCTCGTGGAAGGTTTTTCATGGGGGGTTTTTTTGAGTTCCCTCCCCTCTTTGCTAACAGAAGCACCACGGGACCCAAATACGCAGCACCCTGCTGCTTTGCACCGTACCTGCCTGCATCTGCAGGGGCTTCCCCAGGTCCTGCTCTCGCTGCTCCTGCCGCCGCTGACGGCGAGCTCTCCTTGGGTACCTGGGATGGGAGGAGGCTCACCTGAACAAGCAGCAGGTTAAACCCATTACCTCAACGCCACATTTCCCTAGGACCGAGGAAAACGGGTTTATTACCCCTAATTGAAGTGAGCTCGCAGACCTCTCCCTCCCCCCCGGATGCAGCAAGAGCTTCCCGAAGAAACCGAGGAGGTCATTTTTCCCAGAAAATATTCCCTTCACCTTCCAGCCTCCCCCACACCTCCCACATTAATTTAAAACAAATTAAACTCTGGCTACACCTGGCTCCCCCCGGGCAGCCCCGGCTGGATGGAGGGCTGCGGGGAGTCCCGGGGGGATGCAGGTGAGCGGGGTCGGGGCGGGAGGGCGGCTGCGGCTCCATTATCCATCACCGGGGCCTTGCGAGGAGGGTGCCAGAGCACCCGATCCCCGGCATGGGATGCCTGGGGATCTGCGGGCGGGCAGGGGTTTTGGCAACGCGACCCTGGCTGGGTCTGTGCAGGGCGTTGGACGGTGGGAACCGGGGTTCGGGATGGTGTTTTGCGGGGAAGACGAGGCTGTGAGTAGCGGGGAGGGCTTTTCTGCTTGGTTGGGATTTTTACCGGAAGGAAGATAACGTCTGTGAGCTTTTCTGGGGAGGAAAAAAAAAAAACAACTAATGATGAAGACAAGACTGTTCAGTTTTACTGCTCCATAAATCAGCCCTCGGGCCCCCAGCCCGGGGATCACCCCAGGTAAATCATCACCTCTTCTCAGACAAAGTCCAGCCCCGGCACAAGTGGGAACGGGAGGAAACAAGATCCTGGTTTCCATCCCTGCTGCCCCCTTCCCCTGGGGAGGAGGTTTTAGGTTTTCAGTGAAAGTCACTGCATGTACTTATAACTGGAGTTTTTAGCAGCTGACACTTCCCCTGCTTTCCGTCAGCTGCAAACTCTCTGGTTCCCAGCGAAAGGAAGAAAAACAATAAATAAAAGCTGCTATAAAAACAGCCACGTTCTGTGAAGATTTGGGTGAAATGAAAACCCAGCTTCCTGGTTACCAAAAAAATAAGTGAGGGGGGGACGTGTGCGATGACCGCTGAGCCAGTCCGTCCTCCAGCCCTGCCTTTGCACCGGCGACCTCGGGGTTCAGCTTTCCACCTCCTCTGCCCCCCCAGAGAGAGAAAATTTGGAGCAAGGCGGGGGGGAAAATGAGCTGGGGACGAACGATGCTGCCCCGTTGAGGGCTCGGTGCAGGGAGTCCCGCAGGAGCTTCGGGCTCGCTTCACGGACGCTTTCCTGCACGGATGCTCTTTGGA
This sequence comes from Balaeniceps rex, assembly GCA_013401315.1. Taxonomy (NCBI): domain Eukaryota; kingdom Metazoa; phylum Chordata; class Aves; order Pelecaniformes; family Balaenicipitidae; genus Balaeniceps; species Balaeniceps rex. Next base: position 62,505 of record VYZW01034816.1, on the reverse strand, counting down.
GGAGGTCGTGCTCCCCCCAGCTCCCTCCCTCCGCTCCCTGGGGGGCTGCAGGGATGGGGCAGGGCTGCCGGGACCCCCTCCCCACCTCAGACCCCCGGGAAACGGCCTCACAGACCCCCGCGGGGCGGCTGCCTGTCCCGTCTCTGCTGGAGCATCACTTCGCTTTCCTGACACCGCCCAGCGCGGCTGGGGTTCTGCGTCCTATGTATCGTAGAGGGATCATCCCGCAGCCATTTACCCTGGACTATCGCACACTTCTGGATGCACGGCCCGCTCCCCCTCTGCGCTCCCCGCCACCTCCCTGCGGCAAGGAGGCTCGGTCGGCGCGGAGGCCGTGGGAGCCTCGGAAAGGGGCTGAGGCAGCTCAGAAAAGGAGCCAGGAGGTTTCCCCGGCCCCCAGAAGTTGTGGGAAGGGCTGTGGGGGCTGCAGCCCAGCTGTGCAGTCTGGGCAGGCACGGGGGAGGGCTGGAGGGGACCCGGAGGCAAAAATCTGCTGAAAAGAGCCCATCCCGGTCCCCTCCACCTGCCCCACGGACAGCGAGGAGCCCAGACGTGAAATCACTCCCGCGAGCCTACAGAAATGCCTTTTCCCCATGGGATTAGCAAGGCAGGGCAGGCAACAGCTGGGACAGCTCAGCTTTTACCTCATACCTCCCGTTGCTCCCAATTTCAGGTCCGAGAGCAGCACGGCCCATTTCCCCAGCCTGCGGTTTATGGCTGCACATGTTTTTTGCTCAGCAGCAACAGCAGCGCGCGCTGGCGCCTCGCTGGATGTGTTGCCTTCGCCACGCATCGGCGTTTCTGCCCCAAAATCACCTAAAAAATCTGCCCGAGGAATAAAGAAAACTACTACAGGAGCTCCTCCAGGCACAGTGACACGCTGGCCCTGGGTCCAGGAAAACCTTGGAGAAACCAGCTCCACGGGTGCATTTCCCCAGCATTTATGCCTGGGAAAAGGGGATGGTGCAGCAGCCCGTGAGCAAACAGGTCCATGCGATGCCGTTGGATGAACACAGCATCCCGAAGGACTTGCTTGCACCGGGCGCCAGCTCTGGGCTGCCACAGGATAAAAAGTCATTCCGTGGATAAATGCCCCTGCCTTGCCCAGCCGGACACCGCAGAGCCACGGTGGAAGCCAAGCACCCAGCTCCTCTCCCAGATTTCTGCCACCAGCACCACCCCCAATGACACCACTGCCGTTATCCGTATTTTCAGGCTCGTGGACCCATTTCCCAGCATGGACGGGGTGTAGAACCGGTTGTCTTCTCCACGCTGAGCCCTGCCACGGGCTCGTCCCCAGCTGCCGCCGTCCCCTTTCCCCATCCCAGGGCGGTTGCAGCTCCCTGTCCCCTTCGCAGCCTTTCCCAGGGATCTATATCGGATCAATACGCGTCTAGTCAGGAGGTGAAAGGTGAATGCATTAAAATACACTTAGTAAACACCATCCGCAGAGCTGGTGAGAAGGTGAAGGCAAGAAATCATTGTAAAACAGCCCCTGGAAGACACATAACGGGAGAGAGCTGCGTCCAAGAGCCGATAAATCTCCAGCCGTGGGTCTGAGCTCTGGAGGGAGCAGCTTTGGATCGAGTGGGGTAGGGTCTGAAGGCAGCGAACTTAATGGGAGTCATTTGCTTTCCAGGAGGGATATATCCCCAGGTCCTCTCCCTGCCCCAGTTAATTCGGGAAAGGCCTGTGTTTCGCAGCAGCCGGGCACAGGAACGGAGCAGCGGGGATGCTCTTGGGAGCCCCGGGAGATTTTTTGCACCCAAAGCATCTCTGGTTTCTAAGTGATTTAAACTGGGACCTTGGGGGTGGCAGGAATCATCCCTGGGAAACCTCAGCACTGGTTTGCAGCCCTTCAGACCCTGGTACCATGGTTGGGGGGGGCAAACTCCCCAAACCTGCCCGTGGGACTGTGCAAAAAAGCAGCAAGCAAAGCCAAAAGGAGAGGGGATCTTTGGGGGAGGTTTGGGGTGTGCGGTAGGACATGTGGAAATGCCTCAAAGGTACAAAAGACATGCTTCATTGCACTCAGAGCTGGACCTGGGTTCAACAGATGCTTTGCATAAAGGAGATTTTGCTGGGTTTTACCTTCAATTGGAGAGTTGGGAGGCAGGACGGACAAGCTCCTGGTGCGCAGATGGGATGCCACCCCTTGTGTCTGCCCAAAACCCAGCCCCTTTCTGCCACCAGGCGCCGTGTGATGGGGACGGAGAGGCTACGGCAGCGCCTGCACCCACCGGGTACCCAAATCTTGGCTTAGTCCTACTCATCAGATCACGGGGAGCCATGCCCAGAGCATCAGCGCCCAGGAAAAATGGGGATCCTTGCTCAAACCAGGATTAATTGGGCCAAGTGGGAGGCACTGAAGGTTCAATGAAATGCTCCTCCGAGCCCTGCCTAGGGCAGCAGGATTTCCAGCTACTGCTGGTGGCATCCATTGATCTGGGAAATTTATTCCCTGGAGACTTGCAGGAAATGGTTTGAATCATTTAGACCCAATTATCACACCAGTCACCTAAGAGCAGGGTTAAGCTTTCCTCCCTCCACTTCATCAGAAGGAGAAACCCAGTAAAAATGAGTGTATTACCCCAGGCAGGACTCGTGGGGATCTTTAAAGATGCCCCAACATTTCCAGCAAAGAGTTTAAGTCTTCAAAACCAATAAAACGACACCACTGGGGAGCAGCCCGGGGTTTCCGTTTGGAAACGCTGGCTCTGTTAGCAAGCAGGCCAGCTTCCCAAACCCACGGAAACACCTTCATGCCTGCACAAGCAGCAGCATCAGATCCAACCCGCCCCACCGAGAGCTCCCGGGGGAGAGGCTGACATGGGCGTTCGGTCCCAGCAGCTCCAGCAGCTTCTGGAGAGCAAAGCGGGGCGGATCTGCTCCATCCATCCCTGCTCTCACAGCAGTGACCCTGGCTCGCCAACACGAATATCTCCTTTCTTCTTGGCAGAGGTCCCAGCCTGGGGGTGGCAGGTAAATACGGGGACAGGACGGATGGGACAACAGCGTGGGAAAGGCTGATGCATAAAGCACAGCGTCCATGTGCCGTACGTCCGAGGAGGAGGAGGAGCACGCCTCTCCTGCCCGGTGACACGGACGTCCCGCTCAGCCTTGCAATATGGCAAAACACTCAGCGCCGTCACCCGCTCGCCTCCGAGCTCGGCCCAGGAGCATTTGCCCGGGCTGCAGCTCCGCAGACCCGGCGAGGGGCCAGCCACGCTGCTGCTGATGGCCGAGGGAAGGGTTAACATAGATACAGATGTTAGGAAGCAAAGTCGGAATAGAGGAGCAGCAATAAATCCTGCCTGCCCCCGGCGGGGAGCAGAGCAATAAGAAAGATGAAAGGAAGCAACCCAGACCTCTGCTTCCATCGATAAACAAGAAAACAACAGCAAAACAACTCCGGGATGAACCCGGCGAAAGGAAAGCCGCCCGCACGGCTGCCGGGGCCGTGAGGCCACCGAGCCACGCTCGCACACGTGTTTGGGACGTGCCCTTTCGCTTCAGCCTCCTGGAGCAACGCAACAACCAGAAGCAACCGGGGATCCCACGCAGTGATAGCAACCCTTGGAAAAACGAGCGTCCCTTGGGGACCGCGTGCTAACACCGAGCAACCGAAGATCTTTAGAAGATGCGAGAAAGAAATCTGTGCTCTGCCAGTGCAGCCTCCCCGTCATCCCTTCCCTCTTCCCCCTCTGGGCTTTGGTTTCCTCCATCATTTTGTTTGTTTGTTTGTTCTGAGTGTCTGCGCGGGGAAGGCGGTGGCTGGGCTGTGGGAACCCAACCCCACCCCAAATCCAGCGCCTGCGCCGGCTCCGGCACCTGGAATGTGCAAGGTTTATTCTAACAGGGGATAAAAGGGGATAAAAGGGGATAAAAGAGGACTGAGAATAACTGAATGAGTGATAAGTTAATAACCAAAAAAAAGACAACCATGACCTGTGTCAGGGTGGGATCTTTCACATCATATCCTGGAAAAATGCAATGATTTAAGGGGGTTTTGGTGCCCGGATCCTGAAAGCTTGCACTTTAGAGAGCGTTAAACAAGCCAGCGATGGCACACCAGCGTCGTGTTTATGCTCACATTACAAGCACTTAACACCTTTTGGTTGTCTTTGCAAAGCAAATCAGACAGCAGAGCTCTGCTCCGGATCCCTGCCCCGGACCCCATGAAACGAAGGGCAACCAGCGTGGAGAAAGCAGCTCGCAGGAGCTGTTCTCCCCTTGGTTTAATTCCCCAGGGGAAAGTAGCCCTGGGCCAGAGCTTGCCATGGCGAGGATGAGGAGAAGCTGCTCTCTCACAGCCACCAGCCTCGCACCGAGAGGGCGTTGAGCCAAATCGATTCCGTCCCCGTATCACGTTTGCGGCCCCCCCCCGCCATCGGGACAGCTGGAGGGGCTCTGCCGCCCGGCCGAGGCCCGGGGGGGCTCCTCTGCCCGCGAGCTGCTCCCACCTGCCCGCGTGGCATCGCAATTAGCTGCGGCGGTAACGGCTGTGATGTCAGAGCGGGAGGATTATGACTTCAAAAGGAAGAACAAGCAGGAGGAACAAATGACGCCCTTCTCCCAACGTGAGGGATGCCCAAACGCGGGGGGAACGCTGTGAACTAAGGAGCAGAGCCGGCGCTGGCAGCACTCCCGGCCACCGATGCCGCAGTCTGCTGGGGGCTGAGGTCACCCCACCGACGGCCCCAGCTTTGGGCAAGGACCACCCAGTGCCGGGACCTCCAGGCGTCCCTCGGGGTGCCCAGCCAGGCTCCGGGCACGGGTTCACGCTGGATCCAACACCAGCAGCTCTCGCAGGGTCTCTGGAAGCAGAGAGCGCCCGGAGACACCCAATTCACAGGGCAAAATCATGAGCCGAGCGGCCCCGCAGCCCCTCGTGTCCCGAGGCTGCTCCCTGACAGCGACCAGTCCCACGGGTCCCAAAGGGAAACGTCGCAGCCCTGCAGCCACGGGCAGAGCCAGGCCCCCCAGACAACAGCCCTCTTCATTGACTCGAGCTCAGCCTCAGCCTCTCCTCCAGGACCCTTTCCGCGGGCGTGAAGCACGGCCAAGCCTCCGAGCACTCATGTAAACACTCGGTTCCTCCAGAAAAAGCCAGTAACTCATGTGACCCGCACTATTTATTTTTGTAAGACCATTTCTCCTACCCTGGCACCGCAGATTCTGCTTTTGACACCGACTTTTCTCTTGGAGACCAAACACCAACCCTTGGTATTTAACCTGGTCGTGCCCTGGGTCCCTGGCTGGGGACAGTCTGAGACAGGGTGAGGTGCTGAACGCAGAGGGATGGGAATCCTATAAATACCCTTGATTACTCCCTACCCCCTTGCTGCATCTTTCCAGCAGCCCTGCCTCCTGCATGCCTTCCCCAGCCCTGGTATTTGCTTCTCCCTCCTGGTCCTGACCTCCCGAAGGTGCTGGGGCTCCCATCCTCCCACCGCCCATCACGGGTCGGGAGGCTCGGGTGGGCTTCGGAGGAGAGCGGGGCGTTTCGCCGCCAACGCGTGTTATTCTTGGCCCCGTCAGTGAAGGCAGGAGGGGAATCTGCCGCCCGCGGAGAGCGAGGCTTGGGGGCCAGGCTGATGGCAGGAGCAGACGCTGGGAACCAAACAGACTGAAATTACAGAACATCTGGCCGGGAGCAGCCACAGCCACCCGGGCACGGTGGCCAAACGCCAGCCCAGCTTGCCGGAGCGCTCCCGCAACACGCGCCGCTTCAGCGGGGCCAGAGCGGGACCCGCCGCTCCTTCCCCTGCTCTGAAACCAAAATCCCTCCTACCTCTCCCATCTCGCTGCGTTTCCTCCCCACATCCCCTCCACCCCGCGGAACAGCTCGGCACCGGCTCCGGGCGCAGGCACAGCTCTCGCCCATCGCTCTCCGAACGGGCCGCGAGGCCGAAGCGGTCACTGCCAGGCTGCTGGGGACAGGCTGGGCTCTGTCAGCGGAGCCCGGGACGAGCGTGCTCTTCATCCACCCTTTTCCTGGCGAACCCTCAGCTCCCATCAGGAATCATTCAGCAACAAGGCAGGGCTGTCCCTGGACGCTTTTCTTGTAAAACGATACCAAGAGGAACCTCACGCCCGTTATCCCGGGGCGGTGGCGTGTTCGACCCTGTAAACACCAGTGATCCCAGTTTGCAAACCCTCCGTCTCCCAAACCCCCAGTCCCCGGGGGGTCCATGAAGCTGCAATGGCAGAAGCGTGGGGAGGGATCCGTCCCTACGTGGTCGGCATCGCCCGGCTGCACCCGCGTAGGCAATGCAGGGGCACCTGTGCTGGGGGGTATTTCCACACCCACCTATTCCCAAACGCTCCGGGGAAGGGAAGAGTGGAAAGCACCTCTCTCTCCCCCTCATTCCCAGAAAGGCTTTTTCGGCTGGGAAGGAAATGGCTGCATGTGCTCAGCCACAGCAGGAGCCAAGCCCTGATATTTGGCTCAGCAAGAAGGTCACGAGCGGCGACCTGCTCGCCTTCCTCCAGCCAAGGAAGGCTGAAAGCCCAGGCTCCAGCCAGACACACGCAGGGGGACGAGCCACGCAAGACCCCCGTGGCCGGGCCGAGATGCCCACCGAGCCGCACACCACGCGTGGGGGGCACGCAGGGGTCCGGGGGAGCTGCCGGTGGTGGCCACGATCCCGAGCAACGAGGGGTGGCAGCCCTTGGCTGGCCAAAACGCCGAGCATCTGGCTTTGCTTCCTGCTGGGGAGCTCCAGACTGAGCAAAGACAGAAAATAAAGGATAAAGCCATCAATTGAGGCGGACAGCTTGCCCCGGCCCTCGCCCCTCGGCACAGGGGCACGGCCAGCCCTTGACTCACATCTCCAAACCCTTCAAAGGGCTCTTTGTCTCCCACCAGCACCAGCCCGCTTGCCCGGGAGGGGGGCAGAGGCGTTAGCCCGCCCGTGGGGATGCTGCGAGCCCCAGGGGTGGCGGGGAGGGAGCCACGAGCACCCAGGGGTGCTCCGCTGTTCCCTCTGCAACGGGGCGGCGAAGCCTCGAGGCAGCTCTGCTCGCCCACGCCAGGCTTAGACCCCTTCGGAGGGGGCTTGAGCCGGGGCCCCGTCGCCCGTGCGCGGGAAACACGTGCGCTCCCCGGCATTAAGCCAATATCGCTCTTTTTGCCCCCCGCATTCCCAGACCCCCCCGAGCCAGCTCGCTCCAGCCGCGGACTTGGGAGCTGATCCCTCCAAAGGAACCTGCCGCTCTCACAGCCCCAGCCTGTGATTTATTTAATCGATCTTTGGATGAAGTCCTACATATATTTCCAGTTTCCCTGGGAGGTTTGGATTTTTTTTTTTTTTTTTCTTTTTCGCCCCCCCTTTGGCATCAGCTGTGCTCTCCCTGCAGGGACAGAGAGGAGGGGGAGCGGGGAATGAGCCGGAATCAGATTGCAACCTTCACACGTTTCCAGGCTTTTGGAGCCGTGTTTCCCACCAAGAAAGCTGGAAAGCTCAATCTGTCAGGCCACCTAAACAGAAACACATGGCTGCCGCTCCGCTCGCCAGCGAGGAGTCAAAGCGAAGCAGAAACGAAAGGGCTGACCCGCGGGAGCGCGTTAGGCAGAGCCAGCGCGGCGCAGCGAGCCGGCGACACGGGCGACTCAGTGGCTCTGGCAAAGAAGAGGAGATGAAAGATGTTCAGAGCTGGAAAAGAGAAGAGGAATTTGAAACCTGAGGGCAGAGAGGATGGGGGTGCTGGACGAGCCAGGGCTCCCCTGCCTGAGGGGACGGGGCAGAGCACGGCTGAGTTACACCCGCTGCAGCTGGGGGGGGGCGGAATTAATGAAAATTTCCATCGAAACAGGAGCTCCTCCTTGCATGCGTGCTGGGCAGCTAAACTCGCCATTCCGGGGGAAAAAAATCCCACAGAAGCACTTAAAATATTTGCATTAAATACCCAACAAGCCTATCAGGATTAATAGCATTACAGTAAATTCCAGACAAATTAATAACCATTAGGCCGTCACGTAAAAGCACTCCTGGAGCTGGCTGGCCTAAGCCTCACTGTAAATCACTTTGTTATCAGCAGCCAGCCCTCCCCTCACACACGGAGCGCTGCTTTTGCCAGCAGTGCCTCATGACACGAATAAAACCATCCAGACGGCAGCGTGTGTCGGCACCCCCGGTCCCCGCAGCCTGACAACGAGGTGCAGCTTCACCTTATCACAAAGAAAAGCCACCGAGACTCCCCCAAAAAATTGCACGTCACTTTTTTTGACTTATGGTATTTTTTGTGATCCAAAAGCACCGGAATAAAAGGTGTTCGGGAGCTCAGCTCTTACCTACTTGCTGTTCCGTACGGGGCAAAGCTCTCAGAAAGGTGCCCGGGGAGGCAGAGGGATGCTTTGGGGTTAACGGAGCACTGGGGAGGAGGATGCATCTGATTTCCAGCTGCCATAAATTCGCTGTGTGATCTTACCCAATTAATCCGCCAGCCTGGCTCAGCTCCCTCCCCTTTCCCACCCAGCGAAGCCATTTTGCACCCAGGCATTTGCAGCGGGGTCGTCCCGTCGGCTGCGCACAGCTGGCCCCGGACCCCGTCCCGCGCGCCTGCCCCAGCCCTGCCGGCCATGGAGGGGGAGCGGGAGGGTTTGTGCTGCTGCCACGGCCGGTACGAACCCTTCAGCCTCAGCTCCCGGGAAGTAGAAAAGATGAGCAAAAGCTTCCCAAACCCATAAAAGATGAGCAGAAGTGGGGGCGGGGGGCGGATGGGGGGAATTAACATCTCCAGAGTGATTACATCACCACGTCTCCCAACCAGCTTTGAAAATGTTGACCTCTACCACGTTCAGTCCCTGAGATTAATTACCCGGGTTAATCACAGCTGCGATAACTGCCACAGTCAGCATTACCACACTCGCTCATCCTGCGGCTCTGCTTCTCACCTGGAAAAATGATCCCTGCCTCTTCCCTGCCCACCCAACAGGGCTGGGGCAGAAGCAGCTCCTGCCTTTTTTTCAGCCAGATTTACCTACTTTTGTCAAGCAATGGTGGTTTCCAGCCCGCCCTCCTGCTGCCGTTGGGTGCAAGGAGGCACCCGTGGGCTGCTCATCACCCGTGAAACCTACCGCTGTTCTCCCAAAAGGAGCTAGCGGAGGCACCACGATTTTTTCGGCATAGCTGGCGTTTCGCCCCGGCCGTGTAGAGCAAAGAAATCACCAAGCCCCGATTCCCCACCTCGGGGCTGGCCGCCACTCAGGCAGATGTTTTCTATAAATAACAAAATAAGGAGCACACAAGCTGCAGAAGTAGGGAAAGCAAATCCAATTAGGTCGGAATAATTCTTTGCCGGGCTTGCAAAAGGCCTGTGGTGAATCATCTCGCAGGGCGCATCTCTATTGAAATAATGGAGAGTTTGGGGTCCTACTTCAGCCTCTCCTTCGGGGTAAAACCCGGCTGCGGGGGCCGGGAAATGCATCCCCATCCCTATCTCTTTGTCCACTTTAGAAACAAGAATGGGAAAATCTGAGCAAAAAACAAAGGGATTTGCCAAGGGAAGAAGGGAAACAGAGCTTTGGAGTTTGCCTGATTTCCTATAATAACGATTGATTTTTCTCCCGCTGCGCGCTCGGTTTTTGGCTCGGGCTCTGGGGCTCCCCGGGGAACCGGACTGCAGTGTAGGTTTCACTTAAATGGACAATTTGTTGCTTTAACTTGCTAAAACCTCAAAAGCCACAACAGGGCTTGGCTGTGCGAGCGGTTTCTTTCCTGTCTCAGGTCAGGCGACTGCCGGCAGCATGGACCCTGCCCGGTTACCGGGGAAGCCACGGTGCTGGTGGTGGCTCACGCTTTCAAAGAGCCCCCCTGCGATTTTTGGGGGTCGGGGTGGGCCAGCTCAAGACCCCTCGAAAGCAGCCCCAATTCCCCTGCGCAAAAGCTTGCAATCCAGCAGCAAAAGCCTCGCTGAGCCGCGGCAGTGGGATGCTTAAGCGAAGGAAATTCAGCCTCCAGATAGGGGTTTTGTTCCTAAATCAGAGCAAAAATTAACCAGCATCTGGTTGGAACGAAATAATAATAATAGTAAAAAAAAAGATAAATCTTCTCATGAAGTCATTCAGCTGAGGCTGGAAATTGTCCTAAAGGGTCGGCTCTGCCGATGGGGACAGCAAAGCCGAGCCGTGGGTTTCTGTCCCCGCTCCAAGGGCTCCTTATGCATTTTGCATTAAGCAGTAATTGGATAAAATGCATAAACAGGCGCTGGCAGAGGAAGGAAACCCAGGGCTCCCTCTCCCTGGGGCGTGCGGCTCCGCCGGCCGGAGAGGCACAGTCTCCGACCGCAGCTTTCGGTAGGAGGTGGCTGCCCGTGGGGAGCTGTGCCCTGACCCCCGGCCACTCGTCTAGGGATGAAGGACACGTGTGAACCCTCCACCAGCAGGGAAGAGGACCGGGATGCGGTCCCCAGCCCGGAGAAGGACCACAAACCACCCCACAGCAGCACCAATAGTCCCCGCGACCTTTATGTGCTCGGGTTTTGGGTGCTTCTCCCAAGGCTCTTGCCAGCCTGGGCTGTCACCCTTAAGCAAGCATCCCCCAACACCCACTGCGGCTCAGCTTTGACTTCGGTTAGCTGGGAGGAAAAAAACAATCTTGCATTCACTGGGAGGCTTTCTGATCTAATAAATCCTCCTTCCTCCCATGAATCGCTCCCTTTGCTGCTGCTGGAGCTCGAGGCAATCGGACAGAGGCTGCTTGCCGCTCCGGCCCGTGAATTAGAGCATCAATGGACCCAGAGCCTCAGCTGCTTCAAACTGGCCCTGGTCCACGAGCTGCTCTACGCTGTCTGGGACCCGGCTATTGCAGTAATTAGGAAAGCCGCATCATTATCCGAAGCACGGTTTTCCAAGAGCAAATCCATCTGGGTTATTCCCTGGGGAGTCTGAGCTTGTCAACACAAGCTCGCACGACGCGCCGCGCTCTGCCTCCTCCCGCGACAGAAGGCACCGGCTTTGGCTGCGGGAAAGGGGTTCGGAGAGAGCAAACGGGGCATTTCGGGGGTAAAATGGGCGATATCGCACCAAAAACGCGATGCTGAGAACAGTGCTGCAGTCTCTTTGCTCGTTGAAAGCCGCTTTTCCCCCCGCTGACCTTCCAGCCTTCTCAAGCAGAGCGGGAAGGCTTAAAACCCAGTGAACTGAAAAGCGGAGCCTAAAGAAAGGCAGAAATTCCCCCAAAGCCCTTGAACAAGCAAAGCTGCGATGCGGCGGCCCCGGAGGGCAGGGACGTCACTCATCAATCACGGCCCCGTCCGGCCTCGTGCGCCCCCGGCAGCCGGGACCTGCTGCCCCCGTGGCCCCGTCCCCTCCTCGGGGACAAGGCCGGGCTGGAAGTGCAGGTGTCGAGGGGGAGATTTGCAGCTTTTTGGCCGGATTTGTTTCTTTTTGGCGGGGATAAGGCAGCTGGAGAGTCAGGGGGTGAGTGGAGCCGGGGGGCGGTGGGCACATGCAATTGCTGCAGTATTTTCACTTGGGGTTCCAGACAGTGCCTGATTTTGGGGAAGAAGCCAAGCGCAACGCTGGGTATGTCTCAGCACGTGGGTCTGGGTTGAACGTGCGCATCCAAAGCCAGCCGGCTGCTCTCGGCCTGCATCTCCCACAAAGACAAGTCTGCAGGACTGAGCCCCCCGGGAGACCCCGACGCCAGGTCACAGCTGAAGGCTCAGCGATGGCAAAGGGGACCGGGCTTGGAAGGCTCAGCTCAGCCTTTCCACCGCTGCTGAGATGGGTGGGGATGAAAATCAGTGCCGCGATGGAAAGAAGGGGCTGAGAAGACAAAGCCCCCCCGGGAAAGCGGAGGGTCTCAGCCACACATCACCCCACGGGGAGCCCCCAAACGCAGAGGCGAGGGCACGACCGGGGCTGATGCTGCTCCGGCCCCACAGCACGCAGAGCGAATGCAGAGATGTCGCTTAAAAACACACGTGCAATGCAGTGTGTGGTCACCTCCTTTTTTTAAAGCACGGAGCACCTGCCCCGTTTGGCCCCCTCCTCCTGCACGTCCCCCAGCCCACGTGCTGCTCAGCCCAGCAGCCCAATCCCCTGCAAATCCCCCCACCTCTGCCCCCATCAAGCCCAAAACACCTGGCCCAGGCGTCTTTCTACGGGCAATCCGATCCCCGGGACGGAAAGCAGCTCCGCTGCTGAGCCCACGGGGACGGGAGGGCTGCGCTCAGCCAGCGTCGGCCGCCCCCGCCTTGGACCCGGCCCAGGCTGCTGATGGAGTGCGAGCGCTGGAAACGCACCACTGAATACCTGCCCTCCGCCTCGCCTGCCGGCCCTTCGCCGCCCTCCCCTCTACACGTGATGCTAAAAAGCCACATTTTGAATTATTACAAGGAAATTTTGGGGTGGGGGGGTCATTAGCCAAGCCTGCGAGAGTGCCCAGCCGCCCCCAGGACTGTCAGGTGCTGCTGTGCGTCGCAAAAACGCATTTCTGTGCAATTAAGTTAGCGAAGTCATTTGAAGTCTCGCTGAGCACCCAGGCAGAGCACGATCCGTGCTGAACAGCGGCGGGGAGCCCCGGGAGGGAGCACGATGGGTGACCCCACTATGTGCGGCGCCACGCACCCCACTGGTGCTGGCAGAGCATACAGTCCCGGGTGGGATATCCCCCCACGGCAGCGACGGGCAAGGTAGGATTTAGAGGCAGGTATTTCCTCTAGATCAGCCAACGCAGCTGAAAAAAATAATCAGATCGGGTTTAGGGCACAAGAGCCCTTGCGAGGAGCTGCCTCTGCCAGGCTCCTAGGACAAATTACCTCTCCCAAGAAACCTCGCCGTGCTCGGAGCGCTCGGGCAGATGTAAAACATTAGCAAAAGGCCCCTTGCCTTGACTTTTTTCCTGCTCTGACATGAGGCGAAGTCGCAGCCCCGCAGCCAGCGGGTGGGCTGGGAGCCCTGTGGTGTCCGGGGGTCCCCGTCCTGCCCCCTCGGCGGGCTCCTCTCTCCCCGAGAGCAGGGAGAGTCTCTGCAAGGGGAAGAAGTGTTTTGAGATGAGGATGGAAAAGTCCTGGGGGGTTATGGCCCAGCCTGCAGGTGAGAAACTCTGGGAAAAATTATAATGGGGCGGCATGGAAAGCAGGGCCAGTGCCAGAGCCCTGGTTGCCTGCTGGGCTGCTCAGAGAGAGCCGCTTAAATATTTCCAGGGGAAAAAAAAAAAAGGGGGGGAAAAAAAAAAAGAAAGAAAAAAACCCCAGCAGTTTTCCCCCTTTTCCCAATTTTTCAGGGGGGGAAAAAAAAAATTACCCTTTTCCCCCCTTTTCACCAGTTCTCATCCCAGTGCACCCTCCCCGCTTCCTTATCCCTTTTTTTAATGACAATAAGGCAAAATTTTCTGGGGGGAAAAAACCCCACCACTCGTCCAGCCCACTCCAGCATTAAGAAATATTAATGGTTAGCACCGTTGCGCAGCTCCCCGAGGGGCTCATCGCCCCTCCGCAGCCAGCCCAGGGCGCAGGCGCCCGACACAGGCACGAGCACAGGAAGATGCAGCGGGGGACAGGGCCAAGGGGGGGTTTGTCCAAAGCAGCCCTTACCCAGAGATGAGCTGCGGGGGGAAACTGAGTTTTCGGAGGCGAGAGAAATGAGAACCCCTGTCTGCACGCGGTCAGGAAGAGGCATCTGAGAAGTTCAAGCATCTTCCTCCAAAACGTGCCTGAGAAATGGAGATTTTTCTAGCAAGGCTGTGTTAATTCAAGGAGCCTGGCGGGGGCATCTGCTTCCTCTGCTGTTGGATACGCACTGGTTGTCTTTCCAAACCTCTCTTTGCAAACGTCGGGTGTTTACAGCACATTTAAAACGCGAGGTGAGATCCCAGCGTAAATCCCCTGACTCCAGCAGCTACGACTTAAATACCAGCCGACGTGCGAGGCAGGGAAAGGCAGCCCATCCTCACACAGCAGAGCTGCAGGCAGCCGCTCTTTTGGGGCCAAAGCAGAGCTTTGAGCCTCCAAGATTTGCTGCTAAGAGGTTTTTCCTCTCCCTGCAGCTCAAGCAGCAAACTGTAAAGATTTCAGCCTCTTCTCTGTCCGGACTAAAATAGCATGGAGGGCATTTTGCACGCAGAGATTTTTCTCCTACCCTTTCAAAGGCATGCAAACAGCTCAGTCCCAGTCAGAGGCATCGCAGCATTTTTACCGATCATTTTAATTTCATTCAGCGCTGGCCCGTGCCGAGAGCTGGGGCAAGAAACCCTGACGGCTGCAAGCCGTGCAGTTTTTGTGCCAATAGATCGTATCGTGTTTATATTGCCTTTCCACAATGATAGGACCGTGATGTAAATACGGGACGTGACCCGGTAAAATGTTACTGGGACGTGAACTCTTTTCATCTCCAATTTATCATTTCACATCTGCCCTGGAAGCCCGGTGGCATTGCTGTTTGCTGAGCCCAGCAGAAATGAGTTGTTAATCTCCGTCCTGCTCCGAAGGAAGGAGATGCTGCGTGAGATGCGAGCCATCACCTCCACCAGCGACTCATCCAGCAGAACGCCCCGCATTGCCTGAACGGGCAGGATAAATGACTTTTTTTTCCCCTGAGGTCTGTGGTTTCGAGGCACTGGGGTTGTATCGGCTGCCTGCACATGCTCTGCTGCCCTATGGGGGGATTTGCAGGTAAAATTAAAGCCTTGCTTTGAGAAAAATCCTGTGCTCTACACCCAAAACACTGGGAAGGGCTGCTCATGGCTCCAAGCCGCATCTCCGCACAAACACTCCTTTGCCACGGCTTTGTTTTCCCCGGGATTATTTCTTTTCCCAGAGAGACTCCGGTTGCCTCTATGGTTATTTTCATGAAATGATATTCGGCCTCGGAGGGTGGGAAGGGAAATCGGAGCCACCCATCCCTGGGGTGGGGAACCCCGCTGGGCCCCTCAGGCTGGAGCCGAGCACCCTCGGGGCAGCCAGCCCTAAGGGCCCTCTCCCAGCACCCCGCGCCCACGGGGACCCTTCCTTCCAAACCCCCAGAGCAGGAGCAAGAAATTTCTTTACTCCCCCGTTTGGCCTGAGAAAAGCAGATGAGCCAACACGGAGAAACCCAGAGGAGATGGGGATGAAAAACCATCAAAACCCCCTGTAGCAAAACAGGACACTCTCGTCCTTGCCAGGTCTCCAGCTTTCCCGGGATAAACATCATTTTTCTTCCAGAGCAATGTTCTAAAAGTTCCCTGGGTTATTGCATTTTCACGCGCGCTCTGGGCCATAAATTCCACCGTGATGTGGACGATGGTTTTGGGCAGCACCGGCCGCTCCCAGGCCGGCAGGTTCTGGGGTTCGCTGCCCCGGAGCCCCGGCGCTGCCCGGAGCGGCTCCCTGCTTCCCTCTGCAGTCGCTCGGCAGAAGGGCTCGCTGGGCTCGCAGCCGCCTCCGCCTCCCGCCCGGCCTCTTGCAAAGGCAGGATTTACCCCAGCCCTTCCCCAGCCCGTCCTCCCGCTCCCCACCCGGGCGCACCCCACATCGCATCACCCCAGGTGCAGCAGCGCATCCCCCGTCGCATCCGCAT
Organism: Balaeniceps rex; assembly: GCA_013401315.1. Taxonomy (NCBI): domain Eukaryota; kingdom Metazoa; phylum Chordata; class Aves; order Pelecaniformes; family Balaenicipitidae; genus Balaeniceps; species Balaeniceps rex. The sequence continues at coordinate 46,997 of VYZW01034816.1, read as the reverse complement.
CCCGAGACACCGGGCTTCAGCTTCCCCTAAACCCCCAGGTTTGCTCTATTTGTAGGCGATGCCTCGCCAAACCGCCTCCCCCAGCTCTTTAGGAAAAGCCTGTTGCCTGCAGGTGTCCGCAAGAGAAAAAGGAAACGGGGAGGAACCTTTTAATTTGTTTTCCCACTTAAAAATCCAAACAGGCTCCCGCAGCCCCAGCCAAGAGGTCTGGGCACTTGGCGAACGCGCTGCGATTCGATTTTGGAAATGATTGTTCTTCATTACTGGAAAAGGGAGGGGAAAGACCTGTGTGCACGGCTGGGAACAGGGCAGAGAGCTGGGGCAGTGCAAGAAGCGGGATTTAGAGATAATTTTCCCAGGAGCAATATTATTTTATATTTTAGTATCCAACAAAGTAGCCTGATGCATTCCAAAGGCAAAACCAAAGTGCTTGTTGGAGGTATCCCGTTTACCAGCCCCAGCAAGATGGATCGTAGCTGGCTGGGAGGGTTCAGCTGGATCCGGAGAAGGGCTGAGCACAGCCAGGGACGGGGCCGTCGGCCCCAAACCTCTCATGTGGCGCTGAATTTGGATGAGGGTTTTAGGAGAACTTTTCCCAGGACAGCGCTAGAGCCCAGAGAACAAACACCCCTTTCATATACACTTATTAGAAAAACGGAGCTGCATTAAGTACATGAACACCAGCAGACGCACGCACACGGAGTGATGCTTTGCAGGGGGGAATCTGCTTGTCTTGCGCATGCAGCAGAGGATGCAGCGAGATGCAGCTGACTGGCACCCAGGAACCCGCCTTCTCCCCCCAGCTTTGCTCCTGGGCCCCGAAACTCAAATCAATCTGGAATAACCTTATTTACCAACCTGGAGAAATCTTTTGCTGCCTGCTGAGGAAAGGCTCTGTGAGAGCAAGGTATGAATTAACCACGTTTCATACATTTCTGGGTGCCAACAGCACCCACCTGCTCCCCGTGGCTGGGAGCACACTCCTCCGCATCAGCCCGGCCGAGGAAGGCAGCACACATCCAGCAGCTCCTGGAGAGGAGGCAGGAGACAGAGCACTGAACCGTGGCTCCGTGGAGCTGAGCTGAAATCTCACCACTGTGGCCAAATAACCTTGGGGTGTCGGGCTGCAAAATAAAAATAAGGATGGCAGCCTCTTTCCCAGAGTAACGGGAAGGGGAAAGGGCTGCACCGGGGGATAGGCAGCATATCCCTCTTAATCAACACCTGAATTAATTATCCTCCTCCCCTTACAGCTGTCAGGTGTTGGAAGGCTCGGGTTCCTACTCTCGCCGCGCTCTCTCGCTTCTTTTAAGTCTCTGCATAAGCCGCTCTCCCTGACCTCCCGATCTCTGCTGCCTCTCCCAGAGCATCTTCTCTCTCAGGGCTGGGTGTTCTTTGGTCTTCGGCACTCACATTCTTGACAGCGCTGCTTTACACGCAGCTGCTCTGGCTTTGCAAAAGCAGCATCGTGGGTTTATGGGGGCACCGGGCCCGCCAGACAGCTCGACCGTGCCACATCTCTCTTCCTCCACGGCACGAGAGAACCGAGCGCTTTCCCTTTGGTGATGAACCTTCGAGACACCCGCCTGGCATCCTGCAAAAGCCACCAGGACCCCCCGGCACGTGTCTGCCGTGTACCTAAGCTGCCTCTGTGTACATGGATGTCTGTGGCGTGTCACCGGAGGACGATGCCCGGCAGCATCCTGCCACGGATCCCTGCAAACCCCTCTCCCTTGCTGCTACTGTTCGTGATGTGCCGACAGCCTCTCCCCACCATCGCACACCTGCGCCTCAGGTCACTGCAACCTTCCTGCTTAAAATACATTCCCCTTTCCTGGCCTTTTTTGCCTTTCTATTCTCCTCCTAGCCTTACTTCTGCTGAGGTTGATAACGCGTTGTTAAAAAAATGCTTCCAAAAATGAGACCAGTTAATAGAAATCTGCCTTGGCACACGGGAGGTGCTTGCCAGAGCCTCTCCCCTCCCCATTTCACCCCCTCCCAGTGGTCAGAATCCTGTGATTCCTCGGCAGAGCTGAGCCCCCCCGCACCCCAGGCTGAGCCCATCTTCCCAGCACAGGGTCCCACTAGAGGGCAATAGAAACCCAGGAAAGGAGAGCGGAGCTGGGCTGAGAGCACAGGGGAGAAAGGGCCTGGCAGCATCGCCAAGGCTTCCTTCAGTTCAGCTTGCAGATAAATCACACCTTAAAAAAAAAAATCTCAGCCGCTCCCCTGCAGCCCGGGTTGCTTCCCCCAGGCGGGACGTGCGTCGGCATCGGCTGCATCCTCCGCCTCCCCAAAATCAGCGCCCGCTCGCTCCAGGGGCAAGAGCATCCCTCCCAGAGCGCCGCATCCCCTGGACCTGGGGAAAAAGGTTTCCCAAAGCGCTAGAAACACGTGGGCAATGTTTAATTCTGGAAATCTGCACAATCTGAGAGTACATTTTTACAGCAGCCCCTGCAGCCCTGGCCGGGGTGGCCGGACTGCCGTGCTAGGCACTGCACAAAGAAATGCAGCTGGAAGAGCCCCGTCACCCCCCGTAATCGCACCCCGGAGCGCGTCTCGCCCACTGCGAGAAGCCCACGCAGGACAACGATGAAGGAGCAATTTTGGTCGCTGGATCTTCCGTTACTGCAAAACCCAGAATACTCCTGCAAAGCCCACCTTGGCACCCACCGGCTGGAGCTGCGGCTCCGAGCAGCCAAGCTGAGCAAAGCCAGAGCCAAAACCTCAGCACCAACTCACCCCGTCCTCATCAGCGATCGTCCTGCCGGCGAGAGGCCGGGACGCCCCTTCCAACCCCGCCACAGTCCCAGCCTGGGCCCTCCTGGTGAAAAAGCAGCAGGGACAGGAGTTTTCTTTAGATGTATTGAAAGCATCACCCAGCCTTTCCATTACCTCCTCCCACCCGATCCCATCCAATTTTACAGCATTGGGAACATATTTGCCGGTGTTTAAAAGGAAACTTCTCCCTAAATGCTGGCCCAGGGCTCGCCTGGATGGCTTTAATTCTGCCGTTGAGGCCCCATTTCTGCACGGGGAGGTGCAGGAGCCCCTCAGATGGGCCACGCGGGCTGGGACACCTCCTTGGGCTGGACTGGGGGACACATCCCCACCGCCGCCCCGGGAAGGTGGCAGCGCCAGCCCCATGCTCACCACGCATGGGCTATTTAAGTAGCTCCGGAGGGAGCCATCGCAGCACAAGACGAGCTAGAGCAGCTCCTAAATCAGTCCTTCTTTATGCCACTCCAGTCCCCAGCTCCCTCCAAACACCAGGAAACCCAGAAAGTCACATTAAATCATTTTTATCCCTTGTTCTTCTTCCTTGTCCTGAGCTGCACTGACCTCAGCTCAGCCTCGCTGAGTCGCAAGGAGCCAAATCGGAGCCGCAGAGCTGCTCCCCAAAAGTATTTCACCACCCAGAACCAGCGTGGGAATAGGTGGGATGCATCCAGCACGGCGCGGGGGGGTGGCATGGACCCGAGCCCACGCAGCACAGACGGCTCCGGGAAGGCTGTGCAGGAGATGCAGTGCTTGGAGTGATTGAAAAGCAGGTGATGGCACAGGCATTTGGAAGTTTTATGAAGATCTTTTATCGAAATCACAGTAGTTAGAGACGTGCAGGCTATTAAAGGTATCCAGCACGCCGCTGGGGCCAGGACAGCATTAGTGTCGCCATATATCCTCCAATGCTGTGTTCCTTCTGGTTTTAGGAGGCCCCAGGGTCCTTCCAGCACCGCTCTTGGATGAATATTCTGGAGCTTAATAGCCCTGGCTACCAGGAAGCTTTCTTGGAGGGATTCGTCACTCCTTTGCTTCCTTTGGCACAGATCGGCCAGGGGAACCGGGCTCACAGGGCTCCTCGCCCTCCCTTGGCATTAAGGACCTGTCTCGTCTTCCCGTGCCCCAAAATGCCACCGCTCCATGGGAGCAAGTGCCATCAACACCGAGAGGTTGCTCAATAGCAACTAAGAAGTGATTCAACTCCCAAGTAACTCCCGTGGCATCTGTCCGAGATGGTATTTCCAACCCGATTCAGATTTCCAACAAACCCAGGAGGCAACAGGCAGCACCGCAGGCAGGCACCTTAGATGCAGGCAGCAGCCACCGTGCAGATTTGTCTCCCACCTTCCTTCCCTCCCCAAAACTGCAAAAGAAACCTCCCTGTCCAGATCCCAGCATCGCAATTGCAGTCAAAAGCTGGCCCAGTTTGCTGTGCAGATGGGAGTGCTAGCAGGGCACTCGGCGAGAGCATCCTGCATCTCACGATGTGCTCTTTCCCCCCGTAGTTTGTTCATCTTTAGCGTCGCTGCAAGATCTGGCTTTGCAAAGCAGCTCAGGAAAAGAGGGAATACAAAAAGGATACAGAGAGGAAGGCAAAGCGATATAAAGAAGAGGAATCGTCACCTAGGGGTTGAGAAAATACCGGGTTTAATTCTAGTGCTATCCTTGGCAAGTTAATTCTTGGTACTGCAACTTCTCCTGCTGAAAGATGGGAAAAGGACAACTGCTGCCTTCAGTGGGACAAAACCCCCAACGAGCAAATCCATCTTTCTGTGGCAGCAGACCAGTCGTTTCTGTTCCCTTCTGAAGCGCAGTGCTGCCTGCCGTCCCTTTACTTCTGAGATAATATAAAAATGAAACCGCCTGGCTTGGGGGAACAGGAGCTGCATCTCCTTGTTCCTTTTATGATCTTCCAAGTCGAAGAGGAGCAATGCCCCGGCACAGCTACGATTCACCACCTCCCCACTCTGCCATGCAGAGGGAAGGGGAGAACGTTATTGCCCAGACTTACACATGCACGTCCATAAACACTAAATCACAAATAAATTAAAAATAAACTTCCTACCCGGCCTGCGCCTCTTGCAAAGGAGATGCCGGACCCTCCGTGGAGGAGGGAAAAGCTCCACATCCATTTCAGGTGGGTAGAAGGGGCCACACAAAATCAAAACACCCTAGGAATATTACAATTCTCTCTATTTTTAACGATTTTAAGGGTGGGGAGGGAAAGAAGACCGCACAGCCACACGGCCACGCGACGGGGGAGGAAGCATCGCTGCAGCAGCCGGTGTTAGAGAAACAAAAATTAAACCTCCCCAATAAATGCAGGCCGAAGGAGTCCCCTCGCCTCGTCCCTCACCTCCCACAGGGCACAGCCGCCCTGCCCCGTGCCCGGCAGCCTCCCGGGGCTCCGGCGGGCGAAGCCTTTTGCCTGCTCCCCATGGCCGGGCTGGAGGGAACCGCTCGGGGAAGAGCCGAGCCCCGGAGCAGAGGGCAATGCCACAGCCCTGCCCGTTCCCCCGGCCCGAGAGAAGGCAGTTCATGAGGACAGCGCCGTGAGCCCCCGGGTGCCCCCAGCCGCCCCCCACCCCGCTTCGCTCCCTTCGTGCCAGTTCCGCACCGCCACCCCGGGGTGCTCCCCCCGGGACCGGTGGGGACTCCTTCGCACGACGGCTCCCCAGCCCGCCCCTTCAGCGCACCCCAGGCCCTGCCAGAGCCCCCGGGCCCCCGTCAGCCCCTGGGGACCCCCCCGCCCCGGGCTGCTCTGCCTGCGCTGCGGGCAGCAAAGGGTTACGCTCGGAGGTGCCGCTCCGCTCCCGGCACCTGGCAGGGGAGGGAGCGAGGAGGGGATGGAGCGGAGTTTCGTTGAGTCTCCAAGAAGGCAGCGAGGAGCAGGCAGCGGAGCAGGCAGCGGAGCAGGCAGCAGGTGAAGCCGCCTCCCGCCGCCCGGTCCGGCACAGCGGGGTGGGAGCTGCCGGAGCCACCATGGGCCGGGGGGGGGCCCTAGGAACCGGCTTATAAAGGGGGACAGCCCCTTCCCCTCGCTGACGTCCCTCGCTTAAAAAGAAGGGAGGGAAAGCAAAAAAAAAAATAAAAGCCCACCCAAACCCTCTCTAAATTTGAGATACGGCGAAGGCGGGCGGCACCGGCTGGAAAATGCGTCTCCCTCGGAGCTGCATCGTCCTCCTCATCCAGGGGAGCATCTCTCTGCTGGTGAGCGCTGGGGATGGCGAGGGGGGGCTGCAGGGTCTGGGGTGGTCGGGCTGCCGAGGGGAGGGGGGGGTTGGCAGCCAGGAACATTTCCCGAATCAATTTGTCCACCCCCCCCACCCATCCCCTGAAAAAACAAGCCTCCCAAAACTTCTGTTATTTTGCAGCAGGTAGCGGGTGGGCAGCGGGCAGGGTGGGCTCGCAGGCAGGGCTGGTGATAAAGGTACCTCCTGATCACCCCAAAAATCTGTACTCCCCCGGCACAGCAGCCCTGCTAGAGCTGCTGGGGGCAGCTCACCCGCACCCCCGGGCTGGGCCAGGGCTCCGGCACAGGCCGACCTCGACCTCGGCTTCCCCGCTGCCTCTGCCAGGCGAGCCCTTCGCACCCCGGGGATCACGGCCGGCGTTTGCTCAGCAGCCCAGCACCGAGGGCGGTGGGGCTGCAGAATCTGCCGCCCGCCTGGGCACCCTCCCAGCCCGCTGGGTGCCCACAGCCTGGCAGCAGGGCAGCCCCCCAGCCCCACTTGTGCTTATTTTGGGGTCCACAGCTGGTTGCAGGCAGAGCCCCCATGCCGGCAGGAGCAGTTTGCAGAGGATCCCATGCAAGGCTGTTAGATGCGAAGGGCATCTCCCTGGGGTGAGAACTCACCTCAGCGCTTTGCTGTCCCTCGTGCTGCCCCGCTGCCCCCAGCTCTGTCTCTCCACCAGACCGTAGCACAGTTTGGAGGTCAGAAGAGGGGTCCATGGGACGTGCTGTCAGCAGCGAGACCGGTGCGAAGGCCACGAGGCCGGCACCCTCGTCGCAGGTGTGCATCCTCCCCCACAGCACCCTCTCCCCAGCATCTGCAGAGATCCCCCGGGTGCAGGTCCTCTGCCCCGAGAGAGGTGCCACTGCCAGGCTGCACCAGCGGTGAGCAAAATGCACCCATCCCGGCTCCTTTCACCCATTCCCCAAGCAACCATGAGAGGAGAACAAGAGCAGGGAAAAACTGCTACCAGCAGGGAAATATGGACTACAGAGAGAAGTAGAGAAGAAAGGCAAGGGAAAAGGGAAATAAGGAAAGCAAGGATGGGAAAGAGGATGGCTGGGTCATGTCTGGAGAGGTGGGGTGACTCTGGAGGGCGAGACTGGGCAAGGGGGACAGGCACCCATCACCCATCGCTCACTCTCTGCCATCGCTGCGTTCAGGTGATCTGCGGCCAAGAAGAACCAGGGAAAGGTGCAGAGCAAGGTGAACCCAAGACCCAGGAGAGAGCTCGAGTGCAGAAGACGAGAAGGCTGCTTTCTGCCAAGTCCCTGTTAAATCCAACCTTACTGCAGAACATGACCCTCCTGGAGCTGGTGAGCAGCTCACGGGAGTTGTGGGATATCCTGGATAACCTGTCCGAGCAGTACCATGCTCCGCACCCCAGAGGACAAAGGGACTTGGGGTCAGCCTCAGGCAAGCTTAAAAAAATTTTTGGCTGGGGAGATTTTTATTCCAATATCAAGACAGTGAAGTTGAACCTCTTGATCACTGGAAAGGTGGTTGATCATGGCAACGGCACAGTCAACGTCTTCTTCCGACACAACTCTACCGGGCAAGGGAACATCTCCGTCAGCCTCGTCCCTCCCACCAAGGCAGTGGAGTTTGACCTGGAGCAACAGATCTTCATCGAGGCCAAAGAATCCAAAATCTTCAACTGCCGCGTGGAGTACGAGAAAGTGGATCGTGCCAAGAAGACCACCCTCTGCACTTACGACCCATCTAAGACCTGCTACCACGAGCACACCCAAAGTCACGTCTCCTGGGTCTGCTCGAAGCCCTTCAAAGTCATCTGCATCTACATCACCTTCTACAGCATAGACTACAGGCTGGTGCAGAAAGTGTGTCCCGACTACAACTATCACAGCGACGTACCCTACTACCCCTCGGGATGACGTGCTCTGCCCATCTCAGGATGCCCCGGTGACGAGCGGGTGCTGGGGGGGGCGGGGGGAGGGACGGGGACGGTTTTGTAAGCAGGGGCGGGAGCGCAGCGGTCCCTAGAAACCAGAAGGAAGGAAGAGGAGGATTTTCCATTTTCCCCAAAAGCTCCAATGTCAAGAGGAGGAATTTTAGGCTATGGGGTACCAGCATCACTAAACCTGGCCTGGATCCATGGTCTTTAGAGACAGGTACACGAAGGCAGGGTCTGAATCTGGGATACAGAAAATAGGACATAAAGCCACAATCAGGACTTGGGTTTCTCAGTGCAACAATGGAATTGCTTGGATCTAGGCCACACGGTCCTAAAAGGTTGGTGACCAGGCAAAGAGGGCTCCAGAAGCAGGCTTGCACAGCCTGGAGCCAGGGGAAGACCTCAGGGGGGAGAAAGGCACCTGATGCCCTCCATGGCGGTAAGACATCCATGGGCAGCCACGTCATCTCCTCCACGTCCGAGTTCTGCAGCGGCGGGAGCTGGAGCTGAGTTTTCCCATGTTGGGATGCAAAGGGCTGCGAGGATGGAAGCGGGGAGCCAGGACGGGTGGGAGGGCAGGGAAGGACCTTCCCGGGGTGCCACCCCACCATGGCTCACACCGGGCACCACGGCACAGGGGGGGTTTGGGGACTTGAAACTGTGGATCCGCAGGTAGAGAAATCCTGGTGGAATCTGTCAAATCTGCTGACACAATATGTGATTCATGTGTTTCCCCTGAAATGCTGTGATTCACGCATTTCCCCTTCATCTCATCCGTGCTTCCTATCACCGCCGGCTCCCCAGCACCCACTCCCACCCTCGCCCAGCCACACTCAGCCCCGAGCTCTGCCGCTCCTCGGTGCAAAGGTGCGCGCCCGTGTCCGTACATTTGTGTGAAGTGGAGCTGTGACTGTAGCATTTAATCTACTTTGAAGGAAAAAAAAAACAAACAAAACCACAACAACGCTGTGCTGGAGAGAGAGAATAAAGTTTTCACGGTGGCACCGAGGCAGGTCAAGTGTTTTTCCTGAGAGCAACCTCAGTCTCCTTGGGGGAGAAGGAAAATAAACTGGTGGGGTTGTGAACGAGGCACAGGGCATCACCGCGCCCTGTGCCCAAATTCTGCCCCGTTCAGGTGCACCTGAACTTGCCCCTGCTGGTAACCAGGTGCTGGGTCCAGCTCGGGGGTCTGCCGGGACTCGGGCTTTCACCCGGAGGCTTGGTTGCTATCGCTCGTGCACGGGCTCATTCTGCACCACTGATGAGTGGTCCCAACCTCCTCCCCGTCCCCATACACCCAAACTTCAGGCTCCCACTTAGGCAGACACCTTCCCTCCTACAGAAAAGGCCAAAAAGCAGCTCCTCCCCCCTTCATTTTGCCCCCAAACTCCCCGTATCCAGAGCAGCTCAAAAACCCCCTTAGGCCAAGAAAACCCCTGCAGTTACGAGGCAGGTATTACCACGAGAGCAGGTTTCATGCTTCAGCCTTCGCAAACCAAACGCCTTCTCTACAGCTTGGAGAGAGGTTTGCTGGCTGCTGGCGAAGTTTCATTACATGCACTTTTACATCTAGACAGGGGCCGGTTCCAAAACACATCCAGCAAAGCAAGCCTTTTAGTGCAATAATCAATGGGAAGTATTTTACTCCGAGAACAGGAAGTTTAAAATGCTTTGAGAGCACGGTTTCAGAAAATAACAGGAGCGATAGTTGATATTGGGGGGAAAAAAAACCCTACCAAGAGCGCTCTCACAAAAGTACGTTCCCCAAGGGTTCAGGCTCGCTTTAAGGAAGAAACACAAAGACACGTTAAACCCCCTTCTGCCAGCACACACAAAACAAACAAAACCACCGCGCACAAAAGTTGCCCATTTGGAGAAATTTCAGACAATTGCCATTTGAAGAAACAGAGCAGACAGCAGGAGCAGAGCGCCAGGCTACAAAGGATGCTCCGTTGTCAAAAGCGATGTGGCAGCCGCAGTTACTAGGAGACCAGGACGGGCCATTATTTGGGCTTGGGAGAAGAGGATTCCTGCTAGCGGAGTCACAACCCGCGCTCAGAAAAGAAGGATTTCGCCGAGCTGCAGGGCAGACAATGCAAGAGAAAAAAATCCCCACACCTAAACCCGCCTGCCCTTAACCCCTCTGCTCACCCCCTGCTACAAAGAGGCGCAAGGGAGAGCCTTTGCACCAACTCATTTGGTGAAATTTCCCTCGTTAGAGTCTCAGTCACGGTGCACTTGAATGCATTCGCCTGTAGCTGATGATTATTTGCTTTGCGGGGCGTTGCTCCAGCTGTGTGGCACGGTGGAGGTTGGCCACGGAGTTGTTTCTGCTCCTCGAGTGGAGGAGTTAAAGCCCTGCGACGGGCTCTGCCGCAAGATTACACAAGGACCCAAGGCTTAATTTCCTTCCCCATTAGTAGATGGGCATGAAATAGATTTGGGGGTGGGGGGAGCTAAAATTTAGCCCAGTGAAGTTCCGTGAGTTGCAAACTTCATTACAAATGAAGCAGCGCGTAATGACTGTGGAAGGCAGACTTCAAAAACCCTCCGTGACACCGGGGTTCAGCGAAGTGCCACAGAAGCATTCGCAAGCATTTCTGCAATTAGAGCCTGCCTCCATTTATAAAACGCAGCCCCTCATCATCCGTGATAACTCGGTGGACGGCCAATCTCTTTGTCTCCAAAGCAGGGAAAGCCCTGATGGGAACTACTCACCGCTGTCATCTACAGCTACGCAGTGAACGTCCTCCATCTCCAGTAATTGGCTCTCCGTAGTTTGTTAATACTTTTTCCTCTTCCCCACAAAATCCTCCTAATTTAAATTTCATGAGCCTCCCAGCCGAGCTAACCTGTGCTTCTGCACATTTAGAAGCCGGCTTCCCAGAAGAGCCTGCTCCACCCCCCGCCAAAGTCAAATCGGCAGCCCCCAGCCATGGCACCCATTACAGCTAGTGGGCACCAGCCGACCCAGGCTCCCCAGCACCAGCATTAGATGAGCCGGAAAAAAGTCAGGAGCCGATGGATTTGCCGCAGGAATGCAGCCACCCCAACACCTCCCCCGTCCTGACACCGCTCTCGGCCCCGGGGTGGTGGATCCCATCGCTTCTGCCTCCTCTGGTTTTAAGGACTGGAGTGATGAGACTTCCACCATCTTCCTTGAAATGCTATTTAATATTTGAGTCATTCTCCCATTAAGGTAATTTTCTCAACTCTGCGCAATCCAACTGCTCCTTTCTTAATTTTGCCCTATATAGGAAAAAATAACTTGGTGTAATCAACCTCAAAAAAAACTAAATCCATCTCTGTGGGTTACTGGGACCCCTTCTCCCTTTGTCATCTTCCAATCAATCAGACTTTGTCTTTCTACCATCTCCTATTTACCATATCCAAAAAACCCAGCAGTGGCCTCAGATCCAAGTGAGACTCCCATGGCCAGCGATCGCCTCCAAAACGTGCTAACGCATTACCCCAGGGTTTCGGAAAGGACACTTCTCGCAGGAAGGTACGATTTAACGCAAGGATGGCACAACCGGACCCTCCTCACCACCACAACAGCTTCAAGGCATCAATTTTCCTCAACTCGGGGTCAGTCAGGTTTTTTCCCAACATGAACATTTTTAGCAGGTTCCAGCCAGACGCCGAGATCTCAGACGAGAAGGAGGTTTGTTCATGAAAAGCCTCCGGACAAACTAATGAGCAACAAAAGGTTATTGTCACAAGAGCCCTACTTGACGTGAGAACTTCTTTAAAGGCATCAACAGTGCAGAGGTGCCAACCTCGGAGGTTTTCACCAGAATCTGGCAATGTCTGGAGCAGTTCCCAGAGCGGCGGCTGTCAGAGCCACTTGGCTACTCGAGAACTTCAGCTTCCAGAAAAACAAACAATTGGCTTAATCACAAAAAAAAAACCCCAAGAAAATGGGATTTCTAGAAGCTTAGATGTCACAACACTAACATAAACCTCAATTTGTGTTAGATTTCACAATTTCTCCATCAAGCTCGCTTTACGGTCCGTCTCAGGTTTCCTTTTACCAAGTTTTTAGGCTGGTGACACCGAAGCTCCTGCAGCTGGGTGTGTCGTGTTTTGCTTGGAGGACACTGGCAGCTCAAAGCATTTACATTTTTCTTGCTCCTGCTTTTTGCATCCCCCAAGTCTCCAGCACAGCTCCCCCGGCTGCCGGCGACATCGCAGCTCCCTGACATCGCTTTTGTTCCTACACCGAACTGCCGAGGTTGAGCCTCACGGAGGGAATCCTGACCCAAGTTCTTTCACAACACAAATAACCACATTTTACAGCTCCATGCCCAAACTATCACATGGCTAACGGAGCCTTCGCGGAGGTTAGCTCAGGCGGGCTAGGGCTGCTGTGTATGTGCAATGCCGCATCTTTACAGAGATCGTTAGACTTTAATGAGGTCTAGCGAGTCAGCCAAGCCCTTACGCTTGTAACCCCCATAGGTAGCTCCGGGATGCATTAATGTTGCCGGTTCTCCTGCTCTTCTGGGTGCATAAAAGCCACTTTGGATCCCATTCTGTTGTTGTGGCTAGTGCCAGGCCAGCGTCACGCTGCACACAGAGCGACGGCGCTGGCCCGAGAGCTCAGGACGGGTCAGGCAGCAGAGCCGGGGCAGCACGGGCACCCGGGGTCCTGCCCCAGCCCACGGCCCCCCGCCTCCCCGGGGAGCCGATGCACCTTCCAACTCCTCTTGGAGCCTCTTCACCGCCGCTCTGCGTCATCTCTTCCTTCCTAAGGGAGGTTTCTCCTCTTCGCAGACCGTGCTGCACGGTGCCAGCACAAGCTGTGCTACGGACAGACATCCCACTCTCCAAGCGGTTCGAGAATCTTAATTCCTGGGCATAAATCCTGATCACGCTATTGGCTTTTTCTGATAAACTTAACCGAGTTATTCCAGGCCTTTGTCTAGTCTGCCTTATCTCTCTTTATAAAGATAATATTCATTTGCCTTCTGGGGATGGAGCGAGACTGCACGATCGTCAAGCACTCTGGAAGCCCTCCACTGGAAGGGAAGGCAAGCAGAAATGATTATTCATGAAATCCCCAGTGTTATGACTTGTTATTACACGCAGTAGACTAAAAATGCAAGTGGGCTGAATGCATCATGTATTTGATCTAAGAATTATTACAGTTTTGCCAATTAGACCCAGAACCCAAATACAACCGCTTCCCTCCTCCTCCTCCCGCTCCCCTGCCAGAGCTTAGCACCAGCTGCCGTTTCATAAACACCAACATTTCCCCATCTTCCTGCGCTTTCAACAAACTCCAAAAGCAGCAGGTCTCCGATTGTTTTCCCTCCAATTAATGGCAGAGTGCACCGCTCTCCCAGAAAGAGGCTGCAACGTGCGACGCCGCATCACGACAACAACCGCGCGCCCATCGGTGGCTTTTTCCTGCCCGAGGGGGAGCCGTGCCGCGCGGGCAGGCGAGAAAAGCACCCCTTGGCATCCCCCCCAACCCCTCACCTACCTGAGAGCATCAAACACCGCTTCGGCTGGAGGGACGGGGCTCGAGGGTTAAGCAGCCGGGCTGCTTTGCCATTCAGTGCGCCGGTGGCAGGACGGCACCCAGCCAAGCGCCGGCGGAATAGGGCAATCTGCTCCTTAGGGAGCGCAGCCCGTACATGCTGTTCTGCAGAATACGGCCTGAAGCTCCTGGTGGGAAGGAAGGATTTACTTTTGCCTGAGAGGTTTCCAGACCTACCAGAGCACCCATCTGCTACCCACATGTCTTGTTTCCTAAAGGCTGGTGCCCAAGGAGCAGGAGCGAGATGTGATGCAGTAACCCCTTCTCCTCCAGTCCCCCAGGGTCACCGCTCACGGTGCGGTTTGCCGTTTGCGGTGCTGGAGCATGTCTGTTACCATCCAGATCGTGGCGAGGGTTTCCTCTCGTGTCTCGTTAGATTGCAAACAAAGAGACAAGATGAGCCGAGTACAAGAATAGCGATTTTTTTTTTTTAAAATAGAAATATTCCCATGTAAGTGCTGTATGGATAATTCAGACTTACTTGGGTTGCACAAAATTATCCGAGAGTGCTGGGGTGCGAGGGTGGCTGCAGTCACAGCTCTCAGCTCCGTGCGTGTGCAGGAGCGGGGCTGAATTCGCATTTGTCACCCAAAGCGCCCTTCCCCGTGCCCCTGGGGACGGGCAGAGCTGGGCCAGTTGGTGCCACAGCCCTGAGCTTGTGCACGCAGGAGCCCTCCCTGCAAGCGGAGTCGGGGATTAACCAGCACCAAAGGCTGCAGGAAAAAATCGTGGCGAGATGGGGTTGAGCAGATCGTGGAGGAGAACACTGTCTGTCTGATGCTCACAGACAGACGGTCCCAGATGCCTGAACAAAACGCATGGGAGGAGGAAGAGATTTTAGGGGAACATTGGTCCAAAACCCACTCTGAGTGGTTCACAGTGGAGCTGCTCGAGCCACCCGCGTGTTTCCGTCCCTGTCTTCTCCCCTCAGGACAAAGGGCACGCGGCTTCAGTGCTCACACAGCTCTGCAAACCACCCCTGCCTTCTAGAAACAATAAAAAAAAACAAAACAAAAACCACCAAACCCTGAATAAACGCACCAAAACCCACACAGGCACAAAGCAACCCCCCCAGCCCCTAACAAAACCACCTCCCCGCCAGCCCTCGCCTCCTGCCAAGCCTTTCGGGGAGCCTCGGCGGCTCCGTTTCCAGCTGAACTTGCATCTGGCTGCTCGCGACGGCCTGAGCTGCACTGTCAGTGTCTGCGGGAGACGGCTGAGTCCCCCGGGACGAGGGGCCGCATCGCCTCGCACGCTGGTGCGCGGCGTCAAGCACGCTGTCAGTGCTCGATAGATCGTTACGGCAGCATCCGCGGGCACTTCGGCAGGCGAAGCGGCGAAATAAAGGGAGAGGGGGAAGTTATGGGGGATGGAAAGCGCAAGAAAGAGAACAAGAATTCAGACCTAAAAAAAAAAAAGGAAAGGCTGTCAAGAAGCAGCAAGAGCAGGACAGGAATGGAAAACTCGTCCAGCTCTTTCAAATCCCACCAGACCCTAACTCCTCTGCAGAGAATTCCCAACTCAAACCGCTTCAAACCCCACACCTGCTTGCACTAAAAAATATGCTAAATAATTCATTTTTACTCGTGTGCTCTCGAGCTGCAGAATCCTCCCGGCTCCTGTAGCTTTGCGTGGTGTTTTAGGGGGAAGGTACAAACCGGCTGGGACTTGGGGGGGAGGCCGGTGCATCGCCCCACCGCCACGCTCTGGGAGAGCTGAGCTCTGGTTTCTGGTGCTGCTGCTCTTTGCCGAGCGGCGCGGAGCCCGTCTCAGCGTGGCGGCTGCGACACACGGGGAATAGAGATGCGCCACGTACAGGATAAAGGCAGGGAGAAGGGAGGGCTGCTGTGCTTTCCACCTGCCAGGCTTTTCTGATCTGTGGCAGATGTCTCTCCGCTTTCAAACTGCATCAAGAAGCGTCCGCTTTCATCTAGCCTCCTCGTTGGGAAATTTTCCCATAAGGGGAAAAAAAAAATTATCCGCTGCAGTCTACTCAAAGCATCGCGCCGTCAAGGACGCATGCCTGCATGTGCGTCACGTGTCTGCAGGACTTTACCTGACCAGCAGCTCCCCCGCTCCCCCCACTTCTGCTAATCCTTCTGGAGGACCGATGGCCTCGCGCCTGCCCTGGTCCCCACGGTGCACTGGGAAGACCATGGGGTGATCCCCAAGGGCGCACGCTCCTCCTGAAAGCTCCCCACGCACTCAACAGGGACATGTACTACCTGCTACGCTACCTCCCAATCCCTCCATCACGAAAAATTGCTTTACGAGCAGCGAAAAATCCAAAAATCCAGTTTTCTTGCTCCAAAACATATTGGGGGAAAAGGACCAGCACCCAGGAGAAAGTCGCCGCGGGTGGGATGCAGCTGGCTCGGTCACTGCCGTCCCCCTCCAGAGTCACCCACCTCCTCTCCCCACCTCCGTGTCACGTCTCAATCCAAACTACACGTGTTGGGGACCTGCCTTCATGCGCTGCTGACACGGACTCGTCCCCCGATTGCAAAGAGGCACCTGCATTCACGTGCACGTTTTTCCTCCAAAGTTTTAAAGTATCCTAACACAGTTTCACGAGACTGAAGCTGCTGGAGGAAATGTAGAAAGACAATTATAAACTAAATAAGAATTTCAGCAGGTTCCTTGGCTGAAACCCTCTCCTGGGAAGGGTCCTGTTCAGAGACCAGCGCTATGGGCACAGCAGCCCAAACGAGAGGGAAACCCTTAGTTTCAGGCACAGGGGCTCTTAAATTTTATGTCTTGTTCAGAAAACTACGATCCCAACAGCAAAACCAGCGAAGATATGGGATCTGAAAGCAGATTCCTCAACGGACTCTACGCACGCACGTGGGACTGATGGTTAAATAAAGAAGTGAAGACAGCCCATGGCGGAGCAGCCCAGGAGCCTACTGCGTCTGCAAATCAGTTTGAGGACACACTGGTGCTTTATAAACCTTTTGGAATTGCAGCCTGAAGACACTGATTTTAACTACTGTGTTCTCTCTTCTCGCCTCCAATATTAGACATCGTTCCACTGAGACGGTGATCAGACGCCGAGATACCCGGTACAGTCTTTTAGTTACTATTGCTGCCGTCTGCCTCCGAGTGCTTAAAAGTATTTGCACCCAGCTCAAATTGGCATTTTTCTCAGCTATCGGAGGAAGCATAACTATTCTTGTATTTATTGTCATCCCATGAGCAAGTGCTGCTTACCTTGCAGATTTTATTCTGATCTCCTCAGCCCACCGGGTGCTCTGGCACTTTGTCACGGGAAGGCAGATATTTGCTTACGCCGTTGGTGGCCAGCTCTGTGTTTGCAGCCTCTGTTATAGCAAACATGGTGTCTTAATTAAGGGACTTGTTGGCTTGCTGAACTCAGACAGATGGGATCTTAATTCAATTAGTATACTTTAATTACCTATTATAGTAGGACTTTAAAAAAATGGACACAAGCGAAAGGTTTTCTGAGCAGCTATCAATCGTATCATGTACTTATCAATGGTAAGCAGCAAATGCTGTTCAGTGGTTTCTTTCTACCACTCCTCTTCCTCACCCCTAAAACCGGCTGAATTTTATCTACAGTTTTGGAAATTTTGCCTGATCTCTCCCCTTATGCACTGAAAATAAACAGAAGCAAGCTCTGAAGTAGCAACACACACCAGTAAATCGGTTGGAAAACAGGACGCCTGTATGTTAGCACATCCTCCCAACATCTCAAGCTACAGCAAGTAACCTGAAGATCCGCGTATTTTTGCTTTACAGATTATAATCTGCCAGTTAATGCCAGTAAAGAGGTCTGAACCCAATTTAAAAATAACCTTGTCTTGGGACACGAGGATGCACCAGATCACTTCTTCTGGTCTCTTTTAAAAATATTCTCTAAGAAAAGCCCTACAGAAGTAAATCATAGTTTGGGTCCATTATAAGGAGTCTCTCTATGGCTGATCTGAGACACCAGGGACAAACCCGCGGTTAACAGGTGCTGATGGAAGAAACCTCCCCACAGCTACTATTTTGTGAAAACTCCTCATTTTGAGGTCTGCTTCTATTACACAGGGTTGTTTGTGTCTAGGGATGGAACTGAACTTTGGAAAAACATCCTTCTTCATCTGGTTGGAAAAGGGCTATTTCACCCCCAAAGCACCAAAAGAGGATAAGCAGGTCTCAGAAGATGCAACTTCCCATTTACATTTTTATGAGCAAAAGGGTGGGCTTGGCACTCTCGTGATTTTTTCATTTCTATTTTGGGAATGAAGCTTGGAAAACAGGTGGAAGCAGCGCTTAAAATTGCTTAAAACTCTCTTGACCACAAGATGTGACATTACAGCATGCTTGCAACATCCAATAAACCTTTGAAAACAAGGTACTGGCCCAATTTTTTCTTGGCAGCTCTCTAGCCATGCTTCCATCGCCAAGAACAGCATGAGCAGAGGGAGTGGCAATGCAAGCATCCCCAAATCTCCCATGCTAACAAATGGGGAATAAACATGAAGACCTGGTCCAGGCACGGCTTTCCGCTGAGACTGCCAGTGGTGGGACTGGCGGACATCAAAACTGACCGTGCTCCGATACCCCTGTCTTTAATGGACCTCTGTCTACCAAAGAAAAGCATTTCTGGTAAGGTACTGAGAGCCAGAAGATAGGGTTGAAGTTTGAGCTGGTTTGTTGTTGTTTTTTTTAAAAACAACTAAAGATCTCTGAAAAATAAAGTGTTATTGTACGCATTATCTATACTTAAACACAGCCTACTGATTTTCCGATGCACCAAGCTCTCCTCCCGCTGTTTCTGAAGCCTATTCTCTCCTCCTTACATTGCCATTTTGCAGAAGCATACACCCACACGCTTTTTGTACAGCGCCAGCCCATAGCCAGAGGTTTCAAATATTAGGGGGAAGGTAATAACACACATTTTAAACATCTAGTGACTGTTCGCCAACAGGAAAAGCCTGCTTACATCAAACCGCCGAGGAGTCCCTCTCCATGTGCTGCAGGCGAAGAGCACAGCGCTGAGCAGCACGAGGTGCCGGCGCTGGGGGCAGGAGGGGAAACACAAACGGAGCCACCAGTCAAAACAGCTGCGGCTTTTAAATCCACAGCATTTCATCTCCATGATGCTGCCCGTCAGCCGCTGCTGAACCAACACAGCAACCTGATCTAGTTGATGATGTCCCTGCTCACTGCAGGGGGGTTGGACTGGATGGCCTCTAAAGGTCCCTTCCAACCCAAAGCATTCTATGATTCTAATATCTGCCCATACCTATCAATCACCCTGTACCATCACAGCCGGCAGAGCAGTGCCAAAGAGCAGCAGCGCTGGTTCATAGGCACCAGGTAAAAGGCGTTTTTTCGATTTAATTTTGGAGGACCACGCTGTCAAAGAACATATAGACAAGATGTAAAAAGCAAACCACTCATCAATATAACAAAAACACCACTTACGTCCTACAGCCCAGCTCCACGCCACGCTAAAGCGCCCACAATAATCATAACCTCACAGAATTCTGCATTTTAGAAGTCCCAGCAGCCCTGGAATGGAACGGAGTTATTGCTGTGGTGCTGAAAGGAAGGAAAGAGCTTATTTAAACATTTACCGTATGTGAAATGCCTCTCCTTTTCCCTTGCCTTTTGAGTCTTCAGCACCTAGAAATAAATCTAGCTCATTAAAGACTATTTCATAGTTCAGTTTTGTTTACAGGCCCCAGCTAAGTAATGCCTGCTACCTAATTCAGGTTTTACCATCTGGCACATCACATTAGAAATCAAATCTGCAAGGTGGTTTATTTTTTATTCTTTTTTTTTTTTTTTTTTTTAATTCAATTCAGGAGAATCTGAGTTAGGACTGACATCACACTGGGCAGAGGAGAATAAAGAAAAGGCATTTTAATTTCACAGCCTCTAGAGAGAGAAATTATTACAGCCCATCAGTGTATCTCCTGCTCATTTATGTCGAAACGTTTTACAGTTGCAAGCAGCGACTGCAAGCGATGGAGTTACTGCCTGCCCCTCAGCCGAGCCTTCACAAAGGGCACGTTCAGCCCGTGAACCGATTTCCCGGCAGCCCACATATGTAGAAGCAAGCATGGAACAAACCACTCGTATCTCAGCTTCACAAAGACACAGGCAGTTGGACTAGACAATCGTTGTAGGTCCCTTCCAACTGAAAATATTCTGTTCTACCCTATCCTACCCTATTCTATCCTATCCTACCCTATCTTAAGACAACTTTGAGGCTGCCGTTGGGCAAACACACCCTTGCAGAACACCATTATTTCAATTAAGCACACCGGGACAGCGAGGCATGATAATTATCTCGCCCCAGTTTGCTGTCTCCTTGCTGTACAGCACGTGGGACAGAAGCCAATCTCCCCAAATCCACAAAACAGGCTACAGAAAGAGAAAACTCCCAGCCTGCCAGCTCTCTCATCGCTGGCCACGAAAAGCACCGGCCGGTTGTCCTTGCAACAGGGGTGAAACCCCTGACGAGCCTCCAACAACCGCCGGAGCTGGCTGCGAGCTGTAACCTGGCCACAGACTAAAAACTCAACATCCTGTTTAGCTATTTTTGTCGAATGTTTTGTTGTTTGGCAAAAATTCAGTAATAAGCAATAATTTTGCCAACGCCACCTGCCTAGAGGAGTGAAAAAAGTTAGTGGGAAAGAAAGGAAATGCGGACAAACTGCAATGCAGCAACGGGAACCAACAGTGGGAAACTCTCCTAAGGTGAAATAAAAAAGCAACCAAAACCTTGTAGTCCTACCGTTAAGACTGAAATAAGTAGGCGTGAACAGGAAAAAAGGACCCACCCCAGCTGTGAGATGCAACAACTGTAAGAGTTAACACTTATATCGCTTCATCTGACCATGCTAAGGTAAAAAAGCAGATAAAAAGCACTCCAGCTATCGCACTTGACGCAGCAGCAAGGAGCAGGTTTGCAGACATCCACGCAAAGACGTCACCGTGCAGGATGCCACGCTATTAACTACCGAGGACCAGCACAGCCACCTTCCCCCGTGCCGGAACAAGATCCCTGTCTGACGAGGTGCCTTCTCTAGCAGGTTTTAAATGACTCAAAATGCTCAGGGATAACCTCCGCGTCTGCCAGGAGCCTTCCAGAAGCAGCGGAACGACAGTTTGAAAACGGTTTTCATTTGTTCGTTTTCATCCCACTACTCCATGCGCAACCTCTGACTATTTCAAGGCTCAGAAAGCTTCATTAGCAGCTCGGTACAAACATCTGAAGGGTTCTTGCCCTCAACACTGCTCCCCAGTGGCAAGAGTCAACGATTTTCTCTTCAATCCCCGCTCCGTTTCCTGATGGCAGAGCTCAAAGCAACATTCCTGCATTCGGATTAGAGAAAAATACTCCAGCATAACACAGGACATCACTTCTGTTCTGGAGGGCTGGGGGAAGTGTTACAGTTCCCATCCAGTTTATCATCCACCACNCAACATTCCTGCATTCGGATTAGAGAAAAATACTCCAGCATAACACAGGACATCACTTCTGTTCTGGAGGGCTGGGGGAAGTGTTACAGTTCCCATCCAGTTTATCATCCACCCCCTCGATTAGCTACTTTTTTTTTTTTTTTGGCCATTGATGCTTTTCAATTATTCAAAGAGGAGCCCTACATTTTATACCTCTCCTGCCTGTGATTTTTTGTAATTTGATGGAATAATTGCAATCGTCTCTCCATCCTCCCCAATTTACCCCATCAATTAACACATTTCCTCAAGTGATTTTAATAATTTAGTCTTGGAGACGAAGTCTAATGTATCAAGTAGGCGCAAGATGCAAAATCCAAACCCAAACTTCACCCAAAACTCAGCTGATTTTTCTTGCCTGCGCTCTGCCCAACAATCTTCAGCTGGGTTCAAAGGCCACCTCCTACGCCGAACCGCTCCTGCTTTATTTATCATATGTATTTTCCAAAAGCCTTCCAGGTCACCGCAATTTATTTCCCCAACTATTTCTTGGGCTGTCATTATTTTTTCCTGCTGTCTCCCAGTTTCTTTTGGCCGTTGTCCTCCTGTGCAGTTCAAGCTGGCAGTCGCCTGCTGTACCCCCCCCAGCAGTTCTAAAGTTAACTTTAACTGTAACGTACACAAGAAGCTGGAATTGCCAAGGCAAAATTTGCTGCAGCATGTGTCTGGAATTGCAGCCAAAGATCCAAGTGGGCAGCAGGTCAGGGAAAAAAAAAAAAAAATACACCCTCTATAATTAAATGTCTTCATATTAGATTAACCAAAAAAAGTCATTAGAAATAAATGAGTTAAGCAATTCTGCAACACAAGTTAAATGGCAGTCATGAGAGAAAGAAAAACTGCATGGCCCAAGCTGACTGAACAAGATAATTATTTTAGCAAAGCCTTTTGCAAAATAAATTGCACGGAAGTTGAGAAACCTTCTGAAATGAAGTTCTAAAAAAAATAATCTTTGGCTCCTTCAAGGAAGTGGAGGGGGAAAAAAAAAAAAGGGAAAAAAAAAAAGAAAAAGGAGAGAGACGGCATTGTGTCCTTAACAGCAGTTTGAGAACCAGAACAAAGCCAGAGAGAGTTTCAAAGCACAGCAGCTCTCCCCACTCTGCTGTTTGTTCTGCTCATAAGCAGACAAGCTGTTTCCTTTCATCTGGAAAAACTCACACAATAAGAAAAATACCTCAATAGAATCTGAGTCTGTAATAACAAAGCCCAAGGGGCAGCCAGAAAGAAATCTTCTGGCCAGTAAAAAATATTTGGTATTCGGATCCTCAGAGAGAGCTGACTGCTTCTGGGTGCAGGGCACACACACATCCCACCGCTGCCGGAGGAGGTCAGGGGATTCATCGAGGTGCTTCTGGCTCCCGTCTCTCCTCCCCACACCCAGATGAAGGCTGCAACCCTCGCAGGTCAGCACAAAAGCGAGCGGAGGAAGCAGGAGCAAGGAGATAATAGGGAGAAGGAAGCACATGAAAGACTGCACGCAGGGATGAAATGTCTCTGTAACACCCTTGAGGAGGGGGAAGAGAAGGAATGAAAAGCACGAGCGCAGGGTCCAACCTAAATTCTGAATCCGGACCTGCGGTAGCTATGCTGCGGTTCAGAAGACCCGGTAAAAATGTCTCTCCGAAATATTGTTTTGATAAATATGCCATCTCCTTGTGGAATTCAAATCTCCAACTGTTCAACTGGCATGGACATCTCTGCAGTAACAACACATGCCACAGATTGTGAGTTAACTTGAATTACATTTCAAATCTGGGGAGGGGAGGATGTCAGTGGGAGGTTTATGAACAGTATGCTCTAGCTCTGATGTTGTTATAACCAGATGGCTTCAGCTGTATCATTTACAATAAAAAACAAACAAAAAAAAAGTGAAGTTGACAAATAAATCATTAATTCACCTGCAACTGTAACAATCTGAACAAGCCACCTCCTTCGCAGATCTCATTTCAGACTGTCCATGACAGTGCGTTCTGCAACTGCACCTGGCTCCGCAGGACGGGCTGGGACAGACAAGCCCCAGAACAGATTATTTTCCTGCAGGTATCTCCCCATTCCCCAGGGAAGGAGGCTGCCAAATCTGCATCACTTTCCTGTAAATGCCTCCCCAAAAAAGGCCGAGGACAGGCGACGTGAACACCCGTTTACTTTCTTCTAGGCATGTCTGCTTCCCAGGGCAAGGCTGAGCCAGGGATGCTCCTCGAACAGTTGGTCACTCTAATGTGACAAGGATAAAAGGTCTCCTCCAGGTTTGAGTATTTCAGTAAACAATGCAGTTACTGCAGCATAATTAGACATCGCTGTGCCACACAGACAACTTCTGCAATTACCTGGCAATGAACTTTTCATGTCTGTATGCAATTATAAGCTAGAAATGCTGGGTTTGAGCTCTGACAGGGTAGTGGGGAGAATCTCGTTATGACTAAATGCTTTGCTTACCTAAAAGGAAACGCAGGCTAAATCCAATATAAGAGGAATTAGTGGCGTTCGAGCAATAGATGCAATATGGGAATTTGTGAACCACGTAAAAGGAAGGCTTTACTATACAGACGGTTGTGTGTTTATGACGAGAGCCTCGGGGGGAGAACACAAAAAGGGGCAGGGACCCTCTCATGACTCACCATTTGATAAAAATAGACAGCAGCTAGATTAAACACACCAGCGTTTGAACGGAATTCTCCTTCACACAAGGGACAAGAGGCTGTGAGAGAAAGTATGATAACAGAATGAAAAATCAGAGACAACAGATACCTAATCTGTTTTCCAGACAAAACAGAGTTACTCTCCCTAATCCATTACATGCCCTACCTGACCATCTTAAGGTCAGATCAATTTGCCACTGCCCTGGCACTGCGTACTTCAATCTAACCTCCCTGGAGATTTGGGGCTAATGATGACATAAATGGATGGTGTCTATCCTACCCAGACACCCTGCGTTGCACCTTAATGTTATAAAACAGATGGCTCATTATACTATTCTCCCTTCCCACATCTGAACAGGTACAGGTAAAAGAAAGGACTGCGGGTCAGCTTCACGCAGCTATTATTAAAACCAATGCTCTCTAGTATTTTGGCAATACCTGCTATGAGAAATGACACAGGTTTGCATTGCAATTTTGTGTGCAACGTTCCTTAATAAATCCCACCCGAGTTCCAGGAACAGCAAGACACTATCGGTATATGGCAGCAGACTGAACTGAACCTTTTGGGAGCCAGTTTTAAACCGGGAGTCTTAAAAATGAAACAACAACAACAAAAAAAAGACAACAG
Source organism: Balaeniceps rex (assembly GCA_013401315.1). Classification (NCBI taxonomy): domain Eukaryota; kingdom Metazoa; phylum Chordata; class Aves; order Pelecaniformes; family Balaenicipitidae; genus Balaeniceps; species Balaeniceps rex. The sequence goes on along the minus strand of VYZW01034816.1, from coordinate 22,777 downwards.
ATACCACACAGTACAAAATAGTAATTATTTATATTTTCAAAAAGGAAAAAAAAAGTTACCAGCTATTTTGAAACTTCTTCCCTGTACGAAGAGTGACTAATAGAAAGGAACAGGACTGGCTCCTATACAGTCGGCAAGTCAGATACAAACAGTTGTTAAGAATCATTTCGCAACTCAGGACAGGGACTTTTGACGCAGCGCCATGAACAATAAAATTTCTCCTTTTTTTTTTAAAAAAGGGGGAGGAGGGAAATAAAGCAGGGAAAAATGCCAAAAACATTTCCCACAATATCTAAAAACAGTAACCGTTGTTCTTGTCAGACAGCACGCTCCAGATCAAGGATTTTCTAGTCCTTTCAAAACCAATACAGACCTGCCAAAGGCTGCCTTCAGTCTATTCACACCCTCCACAACACACAGCCTTTCACTGTCCCCTTTCACTTCAACCTGTCATTTTATAAAAGGTGGGTTTTTTCTTTTTTTTTTTTCCTTTTTTTTTTTTTTTTTTTTTTTTCAATTAACATACAAGTGCTACTAACAGAGAAACTGATCTTCTTGTTGCTGGATGGCAATAAGGAGTTACACAAACGTCCAGTTTTTAGCTCAGCTGGAAGGACTTAAATTCTCTTTTTTTTGATATAAATACTACTGGAGCTCCCATCAAGTACTTCCTTTCCAGAACCTCACTGGAAATTCTTTTTAACCCTCCAACGCTCTCCAAAGCTAAAATGTCCTCTTGCTCCAGGCATCTGACGATTTGTTCTGTGCTGCCAGACGCAGAGACGTTGTTTTCCCCAGTACCACTGCTGGGTTATTCTGACTTGGGTCGGTGCCTAAACCGAACCCTGTACTTAATTGACTCAGCCAAGTCGAAGGGAACACACAGACGATGCAGCGACAGGGATTCATTAGGTTGAACAGCCCCAGAGCCCCAGGCCCACCCTCCCCCCTCTCCCCAAGTTACTTGGTGCTGTTTTAAAAAGTCTGGGTGTCACGAAGCAGTCTCTTCCCCCCAACAACAGAGTAAAAGCTCCACAGATTTCGCCGTCTACCTGGTGGTCAAGGTTACAGCAGCAACAGCTGATGCTGCTTCCAGAAAAAACATGGGGTGCTGTGACAGATAGGACTTTAGGATTGCTTCAGTCGCTTACGTGGGGGTCCCAGAAAGGGACACTGTGCAGAGGCCAAAGAGCGATATGCCTCAGCCACCAAATGGGGATGCGATACTACCATAGACTTCCAGCCTGATGTCTCCATGACGTCAGAAGCATGACTAGAAATAAGAGAGAATAGATCTGAAGTTATCAACTGGGGATAAAAAGGATTAACTAAATAGAGTCTTTCCACATGCCTGAGAAACCTGACATTTTTAGTGTACTGTTTTAGGATCACTCTGGATGTATGTCAGGTATCCTTTTGTGAAGATTGCAAGCTTTGGCTCTGTTGGCCCAACTGTATGCTGGACAGTCCTTCAACTTAAGGATGAAAAGCTCAAACATACATGATCCCAGGTGGAGCACAGCAGGAACACAATGGTCACCTACCCTGACTACTCAGCACAGAAATATTTTAAATCAATATAGAAAGTACTGAGAAAAACTGTATTAACTGACAAATAGAACTAAAAATGTTTCCAGACATCAAAGTAGTTGGTGGTCATTTTACATCTAGTGAAAGGTCTGTTATATTACCAGTTGCAAATAGTCCCTCAATATCAGGGACTACCTGATATTCTACTAGCTAAAAGTTCTTCTGATCTTAGGAAGAGATCCACAATAGCTCACAGGGACAGTCCTCTTGTATGCTCTGAACAGTCCCAGCAGGACAAGACTAACCTGCCCTTAGGGCAACATCACTTCTGGGATGCCAGATAAATGAAGGATCACAATGGGAGGACTAGAAAACAAAAAGAATAGAGGAGAATCTCCCCTGCATGTGACAGTTCACAAGTTGTGAACCCTAGTGCTAATAAACAACACTTTAGATTTGTTGCATCCTGGAACAAAAGTAAACTCACTAGTTAATGAAGTCCACTGCTTGAGTTTTCAGTTGATCAGCACTATGTAGGTCAGCTAGAATGAGGATCTCGGCTGCATTTTCCACAGACAGGTTACTGCACAGTGCATCCTCACACATCACCTTCAGACGTTCTAGAGCATACTGCAAAATACAAGCCAAGGCACAGTTATAAAGAAAACACCTAATCAGGCCTGATGTGAAGCTTTACATGTATTCCTTCACTCTTCAGTAACAAACTACTCTATTATGCTGAACAGACCTCTTTGCTTTGCTATATGCATCTGAACTGTACTCAAAGAAGTATCGACCAGCAAAAAAGGAGAATCATGATGTGCCCACCCTGAGGAAAGCAATGGAAACATACCCACCATAACTCTCATCCCGGCCTTCTCGTGTTACAGGCTTACTGGTGCTGTGTTCATGCTTTGAGATGAGAATTTCAGGTCACCTGTAATACTTCCTACCTCAGTTACTTCAAGGCACAGAATGCTAAAGCCAAATCTTTATTCTCACTCTATTCTGCATGACAGTATTACCCGGGTTCAGTGGGAAGATCTATCTAACAGTGAATGCTCCATAGGTGTTCCAGTGATGTTTAGGCAGTTTTTACTCTATTTCTTTGCCATTAATGACCTGCCCATTAAGATCAGCCTTGCTCAAGTGCATGCTACTAGTTTAATACTACAATGTTAAACGAATGCCCCTGATTTCTTGCGGCTATCCAGCTGGAAACGAAACATCACAGCATGTCTGTAATGCCCTGACAAAAGCTCTAATCTAACTTCACATTCTCAACCTAAGAGTTTCTACCGTTCAATTGTGCATTTTCCTCAACATTTTTTTAGATCCACAGGGTTGGGCTGTGTCAATGAGAAATTCAAAGGATATGCTTAGAAGAAGAGTGCTGTCTAATAAATTTCGCACTCTACTTTCTGCAGCACTTCAGTCAGTACTGAAACATGCAGACACAGCGAAGATTTTCAAAAGCAACACAGTGGTCTTGGGCAGACTTCACAAAGGTCAATACTCAGAAAACTTTAAGCCACTCGTTATCAAGAAATGAAACCCAAACCCCAGCCTTTTAGAATATCACAGACGGGAACTGTGAGACTGAGATACTTCTGAAAATCTTGGTATGTGTGATCTGATTATGGTGTTTGCAGTTCTTTGGATGAAACAAACTGAGTATTTCTGAGTAGTTCTGAATATTCTAGATCCCCTGATGACGTTTCATAGGGATTAGGAGAGTAGTCAATTCTAATGCAGTTCTTATATGAGTAATAACATTAGCACTACATAAACTGTCCTAAAGATTAAACACAGTTAAGTCTTCTTTACGTTATGACTTCAAATCAAGTGACATTTCTAAAATAAAAATCTTTACGATTGTTAATTTTTTTTTATCTGACAGATAACTGCATTTGAGAGTATCCATATTGTTTATAAAGCTTTTTTGGACAACTTAGAGATGACACGATACACAAGTTCTTCAGTACGTGAGGCCGCATTTGGAAAAGAGACCAGATTCGTAAAGACTGCTCTGTCAACCTGAACAGGGAGCCGGTAACAAGCTCATCTGCATGATGATGGGAGCGCTTGCCATATGATAAGCACTATTGCTATAAATTGATTTTATATTGATTGAGATTTTCATCCCATTATGATTAAATTTAAATGAATAATTTTAGATTATAAAAATATTTTTTCACTTAGGACTCAGTGATCATAATTACTTCAATCGAGGCATGGCACTCATAACCAGGACAGTTTTCTCCCACCAGAACATCTGAGAAGGCAAATCAAATTTACTTGCTTAATCTGTATCAATAACTAAAACAGTTTCAAATGAGGGGCAAGCCATTAGTTTATGTTATTGTCTGTCAGTAGCTTAAAATGCAGCAAACGAAGCTTAAAATTATTCCTTTTGTAAATTGAACATTCTCCTCCATGCATGTACAACTTTTATTTCGATTTTCACTACAAATAGCTCAGCTTCTAATTACATAGTTGGGCAAAAGTAGCCATTCTGGTCTCTCAGGTACCAAGATTTCCCCTTCCCCCCTTCCTTAATTACACTTTAAAAAAAAAACACCCTACCTAATAGCACACTTACCCAAGAGGCTGAAATAGTATCTCCTGGGTCGAGAAGACGTGCTTTGTTTTGGTTTTGGTCTAATTACGTATTTTCCCCAAGAGACAGGAGGAACTCAGAAGAAGCTGTTTCAGTCTCTTGAGTAAATATTAGATGTTTTATGTGCTTTCATGAAAGATTTTTTATTTCTGCTTTTAAAAGACACACAATGAGCTTAAAAGGAAAAAAACCTACATTAAAAGCCAGGAAACTCAAAGTTAAAGCCTACTCTGTCCTTAATGTACTGCTTCTTACTTACACTTGTCTCAGTTAAAGATGGTATGTAAGCTCTCAGTCAATACTCTTTAAATATTGAATAAAATATGTGGCAATGATTATAATCAGGCCAAGAATCTCCTTGCATCATTTCCCATTTTAATTCTAGTTGCAGTGGCCTAGTGATGGCATATGGAGCATTACACCTTTAAAATCAGCATTTTTGATGAAGCCCAGGTCTGCAGTGACAGGGAATTTGATGGCCATGTGGTGGTTGCGTGGAACAAGGTTACATGCATCCACATCTTAAAATCCACCACCCTAACTGGCACCCACAAGAGAATCCAAGGACTGAAGAAGCATGGAGACTGAACTACGCTCTCACCCCTAGAGGTGGTCCCTCCAGGTCAGAGTTGAGGCACATTGGCAGGGCAGTGTGGAGAATCTTGCACTGCTGCTACCCGTGCTGAACCTGTTCGATGGATAAATTCAGGACTTTAGTCTCCAGTGCTGTCAAACTGGCATCTTTCACCAGCACTAAGTTCACTTTTAAGAGAAAAAAGAAAAAGGAAATAAAATTTTGGTTATATATTACGGATTTTCACTGGTTAATATGGCTCACTGGCCAGCAGAGCACTCTCTTCTGTCCTTGGTGCTGCAAAGGGAAGGAGGCAGCGGCTGGCTGGCTGGCAAGGCCACAGCGCTGCGCCTGCTACACGGGGACTACCAGCAGCCTTCCAGTCATACCATCCCCGACACCTCCCTGGCAAGGACCCTGCAAAACCGCAGACGGGTTAGGCAACAGGGCTTCCTCCAGTGCACCCCTCCTCTCCATAAACAGCAGGGACTGCCACTGCAAAAAGAAAATAAACAACAGGACCTTCCCACTCTTGGCTATCCATCACTTTAGAGCATCTCTTGAAGCTGCTGATACCAGCCAGACCAGAAGGAGCAGCAGGCCCTGTTTGCCAAGACAGAACACTACTTTTGAGATTTGGTAATAATCACACTAAAAAAAATATCGCCAGGTCCACCTTGAAATTTTCTTCTCGCCCCCAGCTCTTATGCTAGATTATGCTGAATAGAGATGTCCTCTAAAATTTTAAGAAAATGCTTAAAAATGAGCAGTAGAGACAGAAATTCCTGATTGTTACATGTTAAGATATGTATCTATATAGCTACAGGTATCTTATATGTATATCCTATCTTATAGGTATCTTATACCACGTCCAGGTTTACCTGCAAGCCACAACCAATTCAAAGAAACTGCCCAACCACAATGATCACATGAAAAGCTTACTGCAGCAATCTCCGAGGAACATTGTATAAAGCAAGGCACATGTCATTCCTGGTTCTCTGAACACCCATAAATCCCAACTGTACCTTGTCAGCAGCTGCCAGCAAGTCATCAGCCATTTTGTCAAGATTTGGTGCCTTCCCCGTGTAAATAAAGCACATCATTTCCTTAAAAACTTCAGGCTCCACATCATTGATTTCAACCCGATTCTGCATCAGAAAAATGAAGCTTATTAAGATCCTGACAAGAGGCTTAAGGCTTCCTTCTACCCAAGCTCTTTCAGTATTCAGAAATTTGCTACAAACTAGAATGTGTACTACTTGCAAAAAAGAAAAAAAGAAAAAAAAAAAAGAAGAAAAATGTGGGTGGAGTAAGAAAAATTCTAACTTGTATTTCACATTCTCTACTTCTCCCTGTCCCACACCAGACTCTTCCCCCAAGAGTAACAAAGGTAACAATTGCCTCCTTGATCCCTTTCTTCCTCCCTTCAGGACAGCTGAAGCAGACACCTGCATCTAATGTGAGAAAAACAGTTAAAAGGTGACAATAGTCACAAACACTACCTAAGAAAGTTACCTGACCAGTGATGTTAAGAGTTGACTAGAGAGCTATTCACCTAGATGGAGAAGTTCTTCCTTCAGGAACTTACCTTTTTACTCTCCTCCATCTCATGCTCAAACATGGCGCTGAAAACCGGGGAACGCGCTATGGCAGTGGGGAAAATAAAACACAGTTAGAGATGCTCTTTTACTCTTCAGGAGGAGCCAAGTGTAGCCTGCCAACACCTCAGCAACTGTCCTGCTACTTAAGGCAGGAAAAATTCTTCTGCAGCAGATAGGGAAAATTGGGTATGACTGATAAAGAAGTATAGGTTGTGACATAATATAATATGGCTGACGTAGCTTCAAACTGGGTATGGGAGAATTTATTATGTCCTTTCAACCAAGGCTGAAGAGTACATGGGTGGTAAGGTATGTTTCTTGACTTTACAAGAAAGTATTCCTCTGGAAATGTTGCTAACTTCTCCTTACAAATGCTTTAGGAATACCCTACAGCCACAAAAGAATCCTCCTACCATCCTCGCCACAGGAGGAGATAGCCAATTAAAAATGGAGTAGGTATTTCTTCTCTACCCATAACAGTTCACAAAACAGTCTTGTACTACAGCTCTGCAGTTAAAAGAGCTGCAGAAGTCTCCTTTAAAGAAGTAACAATTAAAAAAAACCCACTTGCCATCAGGTTGTTGTCTCCTATCCTGCTAACCGGGGATACCGACCTGCTAGTATGGCTTTGTGTGCCTGGAACTCCTGGCCTGCCACGCAGAGGCAGCAGTCCGTGAAGCGCGAATTCTCCCAGAGTCCTCCCAACTCGTCTGCCAAGCGGCACTCTGGTACCTTCACCATGTTCATAGTGTTCTGGCCGGAGATATTGACGGAGTCCTGTACCACACTCACCTGGAGGGGAAAAGAAAGCAACAAACTCAAAACTCAAAAACCCACACTGGAAAACTAATATCCCTACAGAAGTTTTTATTTCCAGGGCAGGTGAAGGAAAATGCAAAGCAAAACCCACACCTCTCAAGCAGAATCACTGTATGATTAAAAACATCTACATTTTTAAGGCATCCTTTCTACCCTGCCTTAACCCTGTTCTCTGCTCCTCCAGAGTGTCTATCCCAAGTCCTAAACCACACCAGCAGATTTTCTTCTCAACCCCAAATTAACGGTACTTCTATGCAATTTAATCATAACTTTATTAGATGGTTTCCTAAGGAAGTGGAACCTTATTTTTCTGCTTTTACAGACATTATACCTGACCTAGTTTTTTTCCTTCTATCAACACTCTGAAACCCTCCCCAATCAATAATGCAATACAGGCAGCAGTACAAATGAAAATGAAGTATACAGAGAGCTTCTATAACCGAGCACTGCATCCATACATGTATGCAAGGGTAGTGTCCCAACCCCCAAAAGTATGCTGCTTCTGGTTCTAAATTTCTTAGGCAGTTCAACGCTTCCATCACATTACAAAATAAAACTTAAAAACCCCTAAACATTAAGTTTACAAAAGCAGCTTTATGTCAAGTAATTAGGAAGACTTGGGGAAGGCAGATAGATTCCTTATCACCTGCTCTAAAGCATACACAGTTAGGCAGGGACCATACGTAGCCATACTGGCTGATGAATAACCTACACAAAGGGAACCTGTAAGAGCCTATTCAGCACCAAACCATTATTGTTAAACACTCAGTAAATCATACGCCTTCTACAGCAGACTCCAATTAGAAGAGATCAGAGTGACTAATACTACCCCGCTATAAAAAAGAATAAAGGAAGAAGATGATTGACAGGGAAGCATACGTGAGACTATTTCCTGTATTTGCTGTCAAGTCCAAGTTAAATTTCAGTTCTATTAATAACCAATGGCCGAAGAACAACAATGGACAGAAAAAGAAGCTTCAGTTATGTAAAAGGAGAAGTAAATTATGAAGTGAGAGAGATGACAAAAGCATCTTCTAAGGAAAAACATCCTGTGACATCTAGACCAGCAACATGGACTCAAGGATGGATGAAAACCCATCAGAGTAATTAAAAAGGAATTCTAAGATGTAGATCCCTTGCTGGAGTCCAATACTGATTACAGACCAAACAAAAACGACTTGCCAACTGTGTCTCAAATCAACAAATAAATCCTCTTCATATCCAAAAGAAAGTCAGTTACTGGCAGGAGAATCTATTACATGGCTTTGTACATAAGGAGTTTAGACTGGTGGATTCCAAGTGGTGACCAGCCTTAGAGGCCAAAATAGACAAGGTCTTGCTTAAGCGATTTTCAACATCTTAGCAAGGGAACCAATGCTACCCATCTCAGAAGAGAGCTATTACCATAACTTTGGGAACACCGTTCTTTTTCGAGATTTACTGGAATGATATTTACCTATGATGTTGGAATATAATTTAAACTGCAAAAAGTAATGCAGTTGGGATATGAACAATCAACCCCACCTGCAAAACAGAGGTTGAAAAATCCCCAAGTGGCCAACTAAATGAGGTCAGATTTGAAATGCTTGACAAGGAACATCATTCTCTGCCTTAACAGCATTTTCAGCAAGACATTTTCTGTGTTCAGCACCGGACACATGAGCAGAGAGCAAAAGGCTTTTTCCTTTTAACCTTAATAAAGCAATAAGAAGGTGCAGCAGAGACACTCAGCAACCTTCTGGTCTACAGAAAACTCCAACATATCCCCACATAACAAGCATCTCAACATCCAGTATTGCTAACTCCTTAGAGAGTTTCTACATACAAAACATGCTTGCTGAAAGTACAGATGTGAGCAGCATCACTTGGCACCTGTGGCCAGCAGGGAAGCATTAGGAGAGCATATGGCACACTGGTTTGCATGCTAAGAGAATTACTTATAAGCTCAGGGAAGAAAAAAAAAAGGGGGGGGGGCAGGGGAGGAACCCAAAACCAAGCTGTTGAAAGTTCTCGCCAAACTGTTTCCAGACAGCAAAACTTTCCCCTCTGATATCACTAAACTTAAGATTTCTTACATGCTAGACTGTAGAACAAACTGAAAGAGAGAACAGAAGATATCAAGGCCAGGTGAAGCCAGCAGCAAGTTTTCTCTTCATCCAGAACAAACAAGAGCACTGAGCTGAAGCTTTTGAAGGGAGTAATTCAGTAGAGAGTGGAGTGACTTGAATTAGTACTAGTTGCCAAGACTACTGGTGGATCTCAGGTTTATCTATATCGCACCTTGCAAATTCCCTTTTCAGACACTAATTTTTGAGTTTCACTCCACAGTTTTAAGTTTTCTGGCTTTTTTATCATGAAGGAAAGAGTAACTGCCAGACCTACAGAGGTGCAATCCAAGACACTGTCTTCTCCTCCCATACTGCTCAAGTGTTAAAGGAAGGGCTCCCTCCATGACATTAATAATTTATGCTACTGATTGAATACACATCCTTTAGGAGATATTCGTTAATTTAAATATGTGCATGCTTATGATGGCCAAACAAAACTGGAAAACAAAACAAAACAAAAAACACACCCCCAAAGCTGTCGAACAACTTTGAAGCATTTCTTTCACTCCTGAAAGAAAACACAGCAAAAGAAAAGACTCCCATAAAAAACACTGCAGGAGATCCAAAGAGAGAACAACTTGTTCTACCTGTCTTCTGGCAAAAATCACAGCTACAGGAGGTATTTTGCAGTTAAAAAGACAATGGGAATAAGATAGCAGAAGCTCTGAAGACACTAAATTAGAGTTTAAATTTGCTCATTAACGTTACTAAACTTAAATATCTAGTTTTAGAAATAACTGTCTGCATCTTTGTCTGAAATTAGTATTAGTGAAATAATAATTTTGTAAGCAGCTGTAGAAAAATACAAACACAATGAACAGAAAATTGTGGTTACCATAAAATTCCTTTTTCTTAAATTTTTCCTTTTGTTGGCTGTATAGACACACTTAGGAAAATAAAGAAAACTCTTCTTTATTCAGTAGGCAAGTAATAGGTGGGCCAGTTTCCACTACAAAGCTAGCGTTGGTTATTACCCCAAGTGAGTTTCAAATTAAGGAGTAGAAACAGATGGATGATAACACTAAACCAGAAGTGAAATGATAATCAAACATGCTTAATTCCTATCATCATCACAGGTAAAAGACAAATATACAGTAACAAAAAATAAATGGAAGTGAAATGCGATGAATCACACAGAGAAAAAGCCACCAGCCACACAGGCGCACACACGCACAAATAAAATCCAAGTGCCATAGAAGCATCCAGTATTTCTCCTGATACCCCTGACTCCTTAAAAGCAATGACGGAAAATAAGGTCACATCTACCTTAAGCTAATGGAACTGCTATTCTTTCAGCTGCACAGGAAGGCTTACCTCACAGAAGAGAGTGAGTTTGTCATCTGGAAGAAGTCCATTGGCCTCATCCAAAAGAAAGTCTCTTCTAATAAATTTTTTGAATCCCCAGTCCTTGCCTTGTACAAATCGATATGCTCGCTGGCTCTCTGAAAGAAAGATACGCTGCTTTAAACACCAGCTGAGTGACTCGCTTGATCAAACAGCAAAAGACAAACAACTGACCCCATCAGACAGAAAGAGTTTTTACACACCCATTGCTTTTGTTTCTTCTCCTTTAGCATTCAGGATGGAGAATTTGAACTTTGCTCGAACTTCACTTTTTGGACAGCTCACCAGCAACAGATAGAGGGATAGATAATCTTTACTTTCTTCATCCAAGCCTTTAGGGTTCACACGTAAACACCTGTAGAAGCAGGCATCTGAATGAGATGTCAGGAACAGTTTTTGGCAGGTCATTCATAGCTTTCAAAGAAAGGGCATTGTAGAATTTTCACAATAAAATGTACAGCAAACAAGTTCTGTTTAACAGCCAGTGAACCACAAGGAAATTATAGCTAGGTAAATAGAGTGGAACTGCGTGTTACAGTCAGCCTCATGCGACATCTCCAAGACAGGTAATAATATACAGGCAGTAACTATGGGCAAACCAATTAAAAAAAAACAAACCAAACCAAACAAAAAAAAAACAACAAAAAACCAAAAAACCAAAAAAAAAAACCACAGGGGAAAAGAGGAGGGGGGTATGGTTTAAATTACTGAAAAGCACCCTGGATGTCAACTTGCACAAAAGAAAACTGAAAGAAGTAGTAGAATGGAGGCAATGGATTTGAGGAAGTGCAACAAATCCAGAGAAATGGTAGGTAAAATTCCACAGGAAGCAACTGGAAGGAAAAATGGATTTCTGGAAGACTGGTAGTTTCTCAAAAACATAATACTAGGGCAAAAAGAGAAGAATACTCCTGTGTGAACAAAAGGTAGTAAGTGCAGGAAGAGGCTAATTCATAGGCAATTCCATGACCTGAAACTTGACACAGAATCTAACAAGAAGCAAAAACTAGGCCAAATGATTAACAGCTCACACACACAAGGACAAAAAAATCAGAAAGATCTAGACATTAGTATGAGATCTGACTAGCAAAGGTTATAAAGGTAAGTAATTTAATAACAAAAAGCAGTCCAAGGAAAGCACAGGTCTGCCACCCAAAGGAAGGGAACACAAATTGTATCACACACACACTAAATTATTTACTGGTAATTTGCTGCAATCTATACTAACAAGGTTTAAAGAAAAATGCTAAAACACTTAACATCACCAGCAAGGGATAAAATAAGGAACCAGGTGTCCATGGATCTACTAGGTCAGACACGACTCACAGTAGATACGCATTCTGACCAAGTCCACTCTGAGTTACTGGAAATTACTTGAGAACTTGAGATAAGAAAGGTTTTAAAGGAAAGGAAAAGGATAAAAATAATGTCAACTTTAAGAAGCAGGAGTTACAGAGCACATAGATGATCGAAGTAACAATGTTAAGTCTCCGAATTCACAAAAAGCTGCCATAAAGAGAAAGGTAATACAGTAGTAATAGTCTTACATTGCAGGATTTAGAGTGCAGGCAAAAATTATCTTTTTAACAACGTGGAGTATTAGGGACTGAAACTGGAAGGCTGAAATAGAGCTTGAATACACTGGCTGTGGACTCCCATTGGCTTATAAGAACTTGTTAAGATAAACATCAGCCAAAAACCCCCAACTTAAGACATTAATAATCCTCCACAGCACGTCTGCTTCAAGGCAGGATGGAGTCTCCCTTCCAGCTATGGCTTCCATTACTTCTGATGGTTTCCATTATCAGAGAAACACTGCAAACAGCCAGATCCTCACATTTGTTTTGTGTGTCCAAACACTATGCTGAAGCAACAGTACTTTCTCCCTGTGCATGCGCTATACATCCGTTGTACGGCCAAGGAAGCAAGAACCCATGTGCAGTACAAGTATTTTTTTTAATATATTTCCTCTGTTATAGAAGCCCAAAGTCTTTCACACAGTTGTACTAACAGGGTGAACCTCTCTGCCCTATTTCTTACCATTTGAGTTTATCATTGGCTCCAGATGAAAAGGTTGAGCTTTTGATGACCTCACCCATTTCTTCTCGGCAGAAGCTGAAGTTGTTTATGGTCCACATGTAGGAAAACTTCACCACCTTGATCTTAAAACAGAGGGTAATACGTGGTTTAGGGTCATGCCCATTCACCCTGGCCATCTTAAAGGCAAAACTGAAAACCTGGAAGTTTTACTGAGTCACTTGTGTGACAAATAACCCCCAAGAACAAGATAACAGAGTCTGGAAATGGCTGGCAGTGGCAGCTGGACCACTCCAACTTCTCCAACTGCCTCCTCCAAAGTTCCACCAAAGGCAGAGGGCAACATTCCGCTGCTGCCTTGGTGAATGCTCATTGTTAGCAAGCATGGCATCATCTGAAAATCCAGACTCTTAAGCTTGTTTTGAATAAATTTCTTACCACAGGTTCTAATCGCATTACGTCAAGAATATCCCAGCACAGTGTGGACTTACCTGAGTGTAGCACCAGCTCTCTGCTACAGGTCCACTCGACATTTCTGCCGGAGGAGGAGGACTCGGCACCCTTGACATCGCCAGTTTGAAGATTAAACAGAATTTCACAACTCAGCAGAAGAAATTTATAATTGATCTTCACCCTGCCAGTCCCCAACAAGAGAGGAAAAAAACAAAACTAAGAACAAAGGAAAAAAGACTTCAGGAGTGCTGTTAAATCTCATGGGACACAAGTTAAAGCCATCATGCTTTCTCCCTCCCCTCTTACATCTTCAAAATATGATGTTACATTCAAACATTTTAAAGTGTTACCATATGTTTTCTGAAGAGGGGATATACCACCTCCACTCATTCTTTCAATATGCAGCTCCTTACAGGAATAAGCCTAGCATACAATTTCCTTTAAGGAGTCCAAGACTCAAATAGGAGACTCCCCACCTGACTTGGGATTTACTACTTTACCCCGAGGCCACCATTTCAACTCACTACTTACTCCCTATTTTCATTTCGAAGAGTCTCAGACTATCAGAGATCACATTTGACAAATTAAGTTCTTAATCTGAAAAAGCTACAGGTAGCAACATGCAACCCAAACTCAACAGCAAAACAAAACCCTAGGTTCAGTGACTCCAGTAACATCAACAGAATAATTTCCTATAGCTTAAACGTTCTCCTGAAGCCTTACTATTAGGGAAGGTGTTGGTAATGATTTCTCTACTTCAAACTGAATCCCTTTGGCCAGAGGGAAATTCTCATTGCCTTTATATGCTAGCGAAGTTCCCAACTTCTAAACGCCAAGTCAAATTGTCATCTGCAGAGAACATATGGGGTTAAAACCAGTGCAACACACCTGAATGAATACACAGGCACAACTGATAAAACAGGCATCTAGTTACCAGAAGGGAGGTTTTAAAACAAAATAGAATAATCCACCCATCTCTGACTTCTGAGTCCTGATCCCTAAGGCAGATACACAAAGCGCCTTCAAAGATGAGCTTGGAAACTAGGATTCATAACTTTGGCAGATATAAAAGCATCACATGCCTTACAGTTTAGCCTTCCGCTAAACACTTTCTGTTTCGCAGGTGGTATTTATCTGCCTTCCTCTTACTGCACAGGACAGCCAGCAAACCACAAGAACACCATTGCTGTTAGTTCTGTCCAAAGGATAAAAAAAAAGGGCGAGTAAAAGACAAAACTGTTATCTTGCGATACGAATTGCTTTAAATACAAAGGCTGATATTGAGGTTCATTGAGGGAGAAAGGTAAAGCACGGGCTCACGCTCTTGAGGAAGGCCCAGTCAGTAGCTGTTGAAAGGAAATGGTGGAAAGCATACAGAATATGTACCTAAAAATCCCACACCTCAAAGCAACAAGAGAATATTCACGATAAGAACATAAAGATATATGCACGTAATCCCCCCCAAACTGCTATCCACATAATTTGAGTTTTTAAGTGAGTCGCAGGGCAGGTCTGGATTCGAGTGCAGGCTCCAGCTGCAGACCAGGCCTCCACTCCAGTTTACGGCTGCGTGCTCGGGCTTTGAGTTCTACGCATCTTCAGAAAGTACTTGGAAATACTGGTACACAGGCATTATCTGATAGTAAAACAAGAGTGGGTTTTTTTCAGTTTTAATTTCCTTTAAAAAAAAGCACAAGTGAGCTCTTTTTCAGTGAAAAAGAGATACTGGCTATCAGGAGCTAAGAAGCAAGTATTTAACCCTGCAGAGATGCACACTTAACTTGATGGAAATTTATTTGCCGGAGCAAAACTCAGGGGCAAATAACTCTGTAAAATCTTAACTGCAGACAACTTGCACTAATGTAAAACTGAGTGCTCTCCGATCAAACTGCTTTACAAACTTCTTAAATTTGCAGTTTGTGCTGTGCATGTGGAATGAGGAAAAAAGTTTTTAAAATGTTGATTTACAAATCAACATTTTAAAAAGAAAGGGATATCAATACGCACTTTAGGTGCTTGCTGCAGGCTTTATTACATTAAACTTAAAATTACCACAATTCCTCCAAAGAAATTCAATTAAACCACCCTGTGTCATTCAAATTAAGCCAAAATTAGCAGACACTAGTTTTGAATACTTAGCTAACTGCCCTTCCATGGGCTACATTCAGTCTCACCTCCGAGGACATCATCGCTTCACTCACTGTCTCCAGTCACAAGTCTCTGGGGGACAGATAAAACCTGAAATTCCAGCACAAGCAGCAGGAAACACCTCCTCACCACGGCTGGGGAAGGGATGCCTTTTTGCTGGTTTTAGTCTATGGGCAGGAGAGACCCAAGCTTCTTCCTTCCCCTCCGGGTTCGCAGAAGCACTGCTCAACTCCACCCAGGCTGTTACATTTGTTCTGTTCACAGCTATTTTTAATCTACATTGTTCTAGTGATCTGTTTTATAGCACAGGCACACACGACAGGGACACAAACTCCTGAGAGGATAAGCAGCAGCCAGGGAAAGGACGAAGTTTCTTAAGCTCATCTCCTCGCTGACGGCAACCTGTCTGCACACTGAGCAAAAAGACGCTAAGCCTAATGAAAAGGTTTGACCAGAAGAAAGCACAACGAATAAATAAAATACAAGAGTGGGACGTGAAATGACTTTTTTTTGTTGTTGCTAAAATTGTAGTTAGTTTCAGTGATTTTAGTTTTTAACTAACATCTTTTTACTCAAACTACTTGCAACACAGAAGCATTCAGGTCTCTCTTAAAATATTTCCTCATGCAGAGTGAGAAATAATGCAACTTTTATTTAAGAAACATTACAGGGATGAAGAAAAGACAGAAAAATAACGTAGCTTAAAATAACTTTTGAATTCTCTGAAACGACGACACTATGGCCCTCTATACGTCTCCCCATATACCTGGCCAAAACGGAGGTGTGAATTAAACCTCAAGCCACAACAACCTACTCGGCCTTCCTCCTAACAGGGATTTTGGGCACAGCCCATCACTGTGGGACACCCTAAAGCTCCATGTGGAGAACGGCTGGAGAGTCAGCAGCAGTGTCCATCGGCATCTTCCCGGTGACTCTGTGAAGCCACAACGCTGTTCTCCTTGCCTGGCTTCAGAATAATTACAAGGAACAGATCCAGAACAGGATAAGGATAAGGATAATTCAGATAAGGAACCAATGTCCTCATAAGGTATTTATCAACAATAAGCAGTTTTCTATAAGAAGACTTCTACTTCCAGGTAAACTGAAGCAATTAAGTATCTCTACACACACATTAGAGAAGTGGTTTAACAGGAAAGGTTATTACACAGTTAAAAGACTCCAGTGGGTCTTTCTCGAAAACAAATTGGTAAATTTAGTGGTAACACCTCCCTTTATGGCATGAAAATGAGGGATTAATGAGGAGGGAAAGAGGAGACAACAACAACTGTTTATGTTACAATGGCACATTCATCAAGCCTGTTGGAACACACTGAGAAGTTGAAGGGTTTCCTGGATGGAGGGCAGAAATTAATCCTAAATTCCTGTACCTTTCACTGGTCTCCAAGAAGCAAACTCAGAAGAATGTAGCCATCAATCATATAATTGGGGAAGGAAATAGATAATCGTGTGATGCCAAAAATTGGATCTTTAACTGCTACTTTCTGTATTTCAGCAGGATTTTAAGATGTACCTAAATATTACCTCCATCTTACATATGCAAAGAAGTTTTAGAAAGCTTCTGTGGTCTGAAGGCAAGACAAATGTATGAGCTCGAGATACACAGGACTATTTAATTTCCTCTGAGTAACTGTCACTTTTATATCTTATATCCTTTCCTCCCAGATGGCTTGGATAGGCAGGTGGTAATAAAAGTTATGACAACGTGCTAATAGAATTGCTGCATGCCAGCGCGTCATTCGTTATGCTTTTAAAATGGCCCAAAGGGGACAAATGTTCTAGATTTTAAAGATTTTCTAGTATTTGGAAAATACTTTCAGTCTAGTACGTCAAAGTTTTCTAGAGATGCTTTGCGAGGCAGTTAAATACAGTTAAAAAAAGATACTAAACTTCAACATACCCCTAGCTCAATACAATAATCGACCATCAAATACTTGTCATCAAATGACATCACTGGTCCTTTTTCTGCCGTAGCAAGTCATAATGGGAATGAACAGGTAATACCCATCACTGTCTTTTGCAAAAATTACCAAAAAAACTTGCCACTTGTCCTGCTTAGCAAGCACACGAACAGAGGAAGCACATAAAAGGTCACCGAAACACACCCTGAGAAGCGTGCTGTAGAAACTGCCGTGTGTTCTTCCACCTTCAAATGCCGAATCGCTCCTTTGGCATGGACCAGTACTAAATGCATTTTAAAAGGAACAACAGCTGACTTAAGGTAAAGTTAAGTTTCTGAAATCAGCAGGGCACTGCCGGTGTTTATTTGCTCATGAACACTTAATACTTCACCAGTTCACACTTCACTAACAGTGCTGGCACCTCTGAACCAGGAGTGAATTAAAAAGCGCTGCAGGCAGAGGTTTTAAGAAAACATTTTGTAAATAGTTTGGATATGAAAATTCTTTCTGGCCAGGAGAGGCAGGGACAAACTTGGAGGTACAGGTATAGATATCAAGTCACAGGAAACAAAACACAGAATATTCCCTTACAGACCACTGCGAGCCCACGTACCGTCTGCAAGTCTCTTACTTCCTTGGATACAAATAACAAACATCGCTTGTCTCTGGCCATAATTGCAGTTAAGTTAAATATTGCAGTTAAGAAAAAGAATAATTCCCACCTCATTCACAACCACTTCCAGATGAAGACATTTTATCCAAGAACCGGAGCCAGATCAGACCTTTCTGAAGAACAGGAAATGTTCCCTTGCCACCCTGTCCTCGTAATTACCCCCTGACTTAGCAGCTGTACTGAGCCATCTCAGCTCAAAACTTCATCTACTGTAGGAATCAACAGTCAAAACTATTGTGTGAGCATCAGAGACTTGACCCGAGAGAGGTGAGGAATCTCAACTCAACAAATATTTCTAGAAGAGGCCTCAAAACTACTAGACTTTTGCTAAACAGCCCATCAATTTCTACTTCTTCTCAAGACAAACCAACTAACTTTTAAGAAACCAGTACTTTACACCAGAAATTTCCAAGTAAATTCGTTTTCAGTAAGTTTTATTCAGCAAAAAGGTAACTTAACAGAAGTCTGTAGAAGAAGTATATTTTTAATTAAGTGTTTCAAGAACTGGTTGGTTGCTTCTTGGACCAGCAACGTATCAAAGACTATCCAAGAAGAGCACAAAGGGCAGAGAAAAGGACCAGGACAAAGATAATTGGAGCAATAAAACAAGGGGATGAGATATGGAAGCACAGGAAAAGACCATTATCTTCCTGCACTCTTCAAAGCCTTGGAAAGGACAATGGAAGGTCTGAATTTGCTGCCGTAAAGAAAGAAAAAGAAGGGGGGGAAAAAAAAAAGGGGCAAGTTACCTGAAAGAGCAAAGTGGGCTGCAATGCTTCTAACTAGCAGATGAAGAAAATGAGTAAGTTTTCAGATTTTAATGTATATGCTAAGCAGGGCGTCATACCACTCTTCCTGCTTGGCATACCACAAAAGAAAGCAATGATGGGCAAAGCATTCACGTAGGCCGTGCTAACGCTGCCAAGCGATCCTGATTGCAACGTCTCCTGGAAATCTTGCCTAGCTACAAGTGCAGGTTGAAAGTCAGGCACAATGAATTCCAGAGGTTACACAAAGTTGCCTAATTATTAACACGGTGGTGTAGAAGAGACTGCACCAAGGTAGCAAAGAACCTGTACCAATAAAAATAGACTTAAGATTAGAAATCAACACTTAAGAAAGATGAAAGTGACCCTTACCAAAAAGCTACGTCTGAAAGGAAGCCTGGTTTACACAAGCGAGAGGCTTATCTTTCTGGAACAAAGGAATGTGAACAGTTCTACAAGAACCCAATCACCGCCTGGAAAAAACAAACTATAAAGGAGTACTATGAATGGGATACATACAGACTTAACTGTACCTGAACTAGAGGGAAGACTAATCTATGCCAAAAAAAGTGGTTGGTGAATTAAGCTTGAACACTTTCTAAAAACCAGGAGCCTGTGCATTACACCTTCCTCTACCTTCTGTGCTCTTAAATCCAAAACCAGATCTTACTTAACCTGTACCCTGTTGAATGCCACAAAAACTGCTGAGCTCAAAATGACACATGGAGTTTCATTTACAATCTTCAGTCATAAGAGAACAGACTGGAAAATCAACACAATCATAGCAGAGAGATAAAAGGAATGCACTGGCATCCAGTGGAAGATGCATACTAGGCTAAAGGACATACAACTTCTCATTTGGGAGACTGCAACAGTAGAGAGAACCTGGTTTCCTTAAAATACAGTGCAAATTACCTCTCTCAACAGTTGAGAGTGCCCCTGCTTTTCTCTTGATTCCACGGCACTACATGTCAGTCCTAATTCAGTTTGTAAGTTGTCCCCATTATACCATCAGTAGCATCCAGGAACTTGGATGGGTACCTTCGTTTTATTATACCCCAAAGTTGCCAAGTACATTAGAGAAGGCCAAATTCCTGAGGTCACAACAGGGCCCTCTGGACACTGCATAACAAGATGATTTTAATTAAGGCAGACACATACACCTTAATTCAGTTTATTTCAGAAAACTCATTATCAAGTCAAAACATCCAGAATTAGGGGTTTGGTGGTTTTTTTTTGGTTTTTTTTTTTGAGATAACAGATCATGGAAAAGTAAAGAGGAGTTACCTAGAAAAATCATTTCAACACTGTTAATAAGAGAGAGATAGTTGTCTCAAAACGCACTGAATATTGGCAGCCCACTAGAATTCAGTAACTAAAATTATTCCTCTTCAAGAGTTATTCCAAAACTAAGGGTTTCTTTTCCATTCTTGGAATGTTTTCGATTTTTTTCCCTTAAACCAATTCGCCAGTTATAAAACAGGGGGCACGGGGGGAAGGCCTGGTCACCTACAAAAATCATAATTTGTATGAAACTATTAAGGGATGGGACAACTGTCAGTGAAACATCAGCATTGTAAGGAGAATTACAAGTTTTACATGTATTTTGTAAGAAAAGAGACACCATCGTTCTTTAGCTGTAGACCACTTACCATCCCTTCCTCCTCCTCCCCAAATATCACCAGATAAAACAGCAAACAGCTAAAACTGG